>JAAMPI010000173.1:0-56432 GCA_013054445.1 Cudoniella acicularis | reverse complement strand
ATCCATCCCTACATCCCTCCCTATCCCCATCCTCATCCCCTCTCCCCCTCCAGCACTCTTCTCCTTCCCCCTAACCACACCCCCCCAACCCAACAACAAGCACACACAATCCGACATTCAAATACGGCAGAAACCTCTTTATCGGTCCTCCCTCTCCCTCTCCCCCACCTCCAAATTTAAATTTAAACCCACTTGTTTCTCTAATAGGCATCTTCCCACGCCGCTTTGCCGTCTGCGGCGAAGGCAGATTATTGTGCCGACCTCCTTATAGCGGAGAAGAAATTGTTATATAGGTCCGAAAGTTGTAGATACACCGGCAACATTCGTAGGAGAGTCGTCTCCGAAGTGAGCCTTATATAAACTATTAAATTTTGCGCTTAATAAGAGCTCAGCCTAGCAACCGACACTATAGCGGAAGATAACTTTCAAAATCAAGCTTACCTAGATTATATAGCTTTCGATTCCTCTCTCAACGAAACAACGACATTCAACTTGGTAACCAATACTATGACGGACGAGATCTATGATATTGTTCGTAACCCAGTTTACCCAGATTCTATACTTTGCGATTCCTATTTCGACGGACCAATGACTCTTAATACCGTGGCGGATGGCATTATAGCGAGCACCAACTTTGATATTATTCTAAGCCAAGTTTGCCCTTGTGATTCTTATTTCGACGACCCAATGACACTCAACGCCGAGGCGGGCAACGGAGTTTTCCCCGAATATATAACATACAACTCCGAACCATTGACACTTAACACCGAGGCGGACAACCAAAATTTCCCTAATGGCGACGAGCCATTGACACTCAACTTGGCTAGCAATGTTACGGATGACACCTTTGATATTCAAACCCCGATCTTCCCTGACTTCGACGAACCAACGACCCAAGGGTTTCAAACCTGGAAAGAGAGTTGGGATGAGAAGATGCTTCTGGTATAATGGAAACGCGAAGGAAAAGACTAGGAGGATATAACGAAGTCTTTTAAGAAAATGAAAACTCGAAATAGTAATACGCGGAAGTCGATGTTATAAAGAGCTGACAGCGAGGTCAGTTTAATTCTTCTTCGGAGGCTAAATACAAGAGCTAATCTTGATAACAAAACAGATCGAGGCCCTAGGCAAGGCAGCTATAGCTGACCGAGAAGGTAAAGCGGATCGTCTGAGAGATTTGACATTGTCCTACACACTGGAGGACACGGTCCGGGTTGACTATGATGGTCTTTAGGCCCGTCTATCGGAATCTATAAAAAATTACGGGAGCGAAAGGAAGTAGACCTCACACAGAGTGAAGTATGCATGGAATCATAGTGTTTCGTGCTTGTTCCCACACATTCTATTACGTCAACGCATATTATTCCAGGCTATTCTGATTTAAGTACGTGCGGAGATAGCAGACGATCTTTCCTAACATCTGCTTTCATTCAAATAGAATAAATATAGAAGGGACACATTTAAGACATTAGGCACCACTTGGGCCAACTAGGCGGGTGAACTGCCACAGATGGCATGCTGCTAAGTTTACGAAAACAAACTGGCTATGGTATTGACCAATTTTCATTCCTTGAAAGTGAGGCCTGCGAGGTGTTTACAGCAGAAATCAACTGATTTCCCATAGACGAAAGAATAATCTAATAAAACCCCCCTCCTCTAAGAAGAAAACAAAAACACACCAGACAGCCAAGTTTTTGTTCCTTTCCTTCAGACCAAATTTCGTAAAATGACTCTAGAATAGGTGTTAAGAGCTTCGAACTCTGTTTCGTAGGAACCTCCAAACAAGAAATTAACGTCTCATCATAGCACCTCGTTTTTGCGCGTATTAGTAGCCTGACTCTGATTAGGTTAAAGGTGCGCAGGAATGTGAGAGAGCCGTTGGCATTGACTCAGGATTGTATTTACATGAGGGTTTGAATCTTTATATCCGTAGGATACGTGGAGGTCGGTTGCTGAAAAACCTAGGTAGCTCATATTGAATAGGCTTACTATATCCTCCTCCCGCTTGCTGGTCTCGTAGAAGTGTATCATTGATAGAACTAGGGCAAGACAATCTCCGTATTGATACCCCGCAGGAAACGGTTGTTGCGGGTATAGAGGATATGTGTGGTATGCGAAAAGAGAAGGCGTTCGAGATCCTTCTTGCTCTAATGAGGGTCCAAAGAGCAGGGCTTCCATCGGTGGTTTATGCCGGTTTTACAAGATTCTTGGAGGTGATTGATAGTAGATGCTCTCTGGGCTTTTCTTATACTAAACACTCTTCTTCTGATCTTGTTGATGCTGTAGCTCTATAGGCATCTGAGGTGGTGAGGCTGAAGACGACTCCGTTCTTCTCTCGAGGTCTTCGAGGCGTCTCTTGAGCTTCTTACCTACCCTTAGATCAACTACAGGTTTCTACGGAGTTTGCGGAATTACTCACGGTAGTTCCTTTAGGCAATTCTGTTCTGAATCTTCCTACGCTCGGCCATATTCGAGATCTTGGTCCAGTCTTTATCTGGATTTGTAGAGCTG
This sequence comes from Cudoniella acicularis, assembly GCA_013054445.1. NCBI lineage: Eukaryota > Fungi > Ascomycota > Leotiomycetes > Helotiales > Helotiaceae > Cudoniella > Cudoniella acicularis. The sequence goes on along the minus strand of JAAMPI010000173.1, from coordinate 53,921 downwards.
CTGAAAGCACTGATAGTACTGTGGCCGGTGTTACGTCTCGACGTCGTAGCCGTCGAGTCTGAGTAGCTTTGCGTAGACATTTGGGATATTTTGTGATTAAGCCTGTCATGTGCGGGATATAATATAAATGATGAAATCTTTAGTGGGGACGGATTTGAAGCCTATCTGTCGAGCTTCAAGGGTACTGTTCATGTCAAATACAAGACATTAGACTAGTTTAACGTGCGACAAAGCCGACGATCGCACTTTCAGGTAGCCATTCGCGGCAAAAGAGTACTATAGTATCTAAGGTGGATACCTCATCTACGGAAGTCTTGCTCAACAAGCTCTCGGGCAGTCTGTTTGGAAAAACTATTAGTATAGAACTTAGGTACAAAACTAGATGCAGAACTAGATGCAGAACCAGGTGTAGAACCAGGTGTAGAACCGGGGTGTAGAACCGGGGTGCATAACCAGGGTATAGAGGCAGGGATTGGTAGGGTGGGAAATAGCCCCTACTAGTTCCTCGTCTGGCGTCAGCAAAATGTGAGCTTAATTTAACGACCCAACGCTCACCGAGCCGATCTGATATCCGAACATCTCTATATTAACTTAGAACAGCGGCCTGTTAAAGTCCTACCAACTAACCGTGCTAAGTAGTCATCGGTATAGGTGCTTGACTGCTTTATAGAGCTATGAGACTTCAGCAGTCAGTTTACCGTTCCGAAATATTACGTCACCTGGAGTGATTCATGTTTAATTATATAAATTGTTTTGGTGTAATGTACAAATGAATTTTCTATTGAGCGCAAAATGTATAAACACTACCGAGCCATCCTAGACTATCATTCTGTCAATTCAATTTCGTACCACTATCGTGTCTTCCTCCCCTATCGTTGTTGCGTCCTTATACTTCCTATGCTTGGAAGGGCGCCCGCCTTACTGTCTGGTCTCCGACCTCGGTCGTTTCACAGCTCCTAGAGACTGTTTAGGAGAAGGAGTCAGGCAGGTCGAAGCCACCTCCTGATGCTCAGATATGCTAATAATCTTCCTGAATTCCCCGACCTTCTGCTCGGCAGAATTCATACGGTCGATCGTAATGTTCATTACTGCCTGATGTTCCTGTATCAATACGTCTACTCCCTCCTATAGCTCGCCAATCCTTTGCTCAGCAAGACACTCACGAGCCACCCTCACACTAATTACTACCCGATGTCCCTATATCAAATCGCCCCTTTCTTTCTCCAGCTCATCGATCCTCTTCCTGGCCGAATCATCCCTATCAATTACTACCTCGATCTGTTTTACAGTCTCTACTCTTCTCCTCTTAAGGTCCCCGATTCTATCTTTATTCTTAGCAGCGCGACGCTTGAATTCTTCGAAGGACGACTCGTAATCAGAAAGCGTCTTCTAGGATTCCTTAAGCTCCTTATATAGCGAGACGCATTTGGTCGTCATTTCGTACATCTCTGTAACATTCCTTCTATACTGGACGTATAGTTCTTTATAAGCGTCAGAGCACCTCAGTCGAATTTGTCGTTCCTGTTTAAGATCCTATAGAGCAGAAGAGGCGACAAACCGTATCTCGAACAATTTTTGGCGGGACACTTCGATAGATTCGCCTGCTGTCAGGAGTTTCTTATTTATGGCGTCAAGCTCTTGGTTGCTAAGTAGCTGAGGTTACACCCTGGCGCTATCACGAGAATTGGATGATAATATTCGACCGCTGGTATTAATACGTTCGGGGCGGTTGGCCTGAGAGTGTTAGGAGTGCTTTCGGAGGATCATGCATGCTATGCTTACCTGGACAGTATTTTCATGAGCCTTCTCTGCCCCTAGTCTCGTGTATTAAACATGCCGAGATGCTATGTTGTGATTTAGTGATTATTCTTATAGAGATTAAATGGTTTTTGTGTTCTCTGCCTGTATTGTTGCTTCGTAGGTGTTTGGCTTCCGTCCTTGGAGGGGATATGCGATTAAATAGAAAATTGTCTAGCAAATTAGCGAGTCGGAAATGTTCTTAAAGTATCCTTAAGCCGCGTTCAGACATTTTAACATGTGGAGGCTATTTTCTTAGATCAGTGTCTTCGGTTAGGCGTAGGGCGAACATGGACGACTCCACAGCCTAGCGCTGATCGTAGCCATCCGCTACCAGGTATCCTAAATAGGACCTTAAAATACTATAAATCAGCGTCCCAAATATAGAATAAATGAAACATTCCAGAAATATCCTAGCTTCTTTCTGAGACTGTTTTTAGATACCGCTTCCAAACACCTTAGGGCAACAAGTCTGCCAACCCCTGGCATCAGAAGTGACCGTTTTTGGCTCCCTAGGAGAGAATCGGGCTCCCAGCCTTCACGATAGTTCTTCGAAAGTAGGATATACATACTACTTGCTGATACTAAGGTATAAGTTACTACACTATCACCTTTGATACCGTCTCCAAGTTCAACAATGTCTAACGCACAGGTGCTTTATCTTCAGTATCTGATCACGAAAAAGCTGTGCCAAAACGAACAATCACTACGAAAGCTTGTTACACACCAAAACTTATAGCATCGTCTTTAACCGCTGGCGGCAGAGGCTGATAATAAGATATCTAGGAGCCAGGATACGTTATGCCAAGCCATAGAAGAATCAGCGAGCTGGCTCGGGAGCGAAAACCGGGGAAAGATATAGGATTTCGAGCAGGAAATTAGCATGAGACGGAATATTGAACGGCTTATATGTTTGAACCTGACGGAAGGGTCAGCACAAGCGGATCACCCGCAATGACCGGGGGGGGGGGGGGGGGGGAACGAGACTTCTATGCCGGGTTCGAGCTAGTCAATATGAGAAATCAGTGCCTATTTTCCGCAAATAGTTACAAGCTAGTTCATGTTAAAACATCCAATTAGCTTCCACTATCTAACATTCTGCTAAACACAGTGAGATTGATCTAAGCCACCATACTCCGTCACTTCTATTTATAGCAAAGGACGACTTATACTTAAAAGGACCAGAACTATTAAATCACAAGTCATCCGTCACACTCCAGAATCCTTAAGATGGACTATCGAAACGCTTAACAGTACCCAAACCAAACCGCAGTTTAGAAGTCGGAACTAAATCCTCTCCTTCTAAGAAACTTCCTAGACCGGGAAGCTCAGAATGTTTTCTCATATGTTCCCAATCACCAAATTTCTCAAATGTTCCCTTATCCCAGTTATGATTCGGTTTTAATGGAAAACGCTTTAGAAGGCTATACATGGCCAGTACAAGGCAGTGAACTTAACCATGCTACAACGGATCCAGGAGAGCCGCTGCAGGTCCAGACAGGTGCTCAGTTACAAAGCGCTATAGCTGAGCACACAACTGACGATTAAGGCTTGACACAAGCCGGTCCAAGTTTTGAAGATAGATTCACTTTACTCGAGGATAGAATTGGCGGGCTTGAAGTGGTTATTCAGGACCTTCGGCAAGAGTGAGTGCCCTCCTTGTACAAAGACCTGTGAACTATCGCTGACAGGATACTGCTAGGTTACAAGAGAAGATAAGGTAATGCCTACCCCCTATATTTAGGATGATATTAACCCTAAAGATAGTTTTTTTTACGGATATAGAGGCATATATAAAAAAACTGGTGGCATGGACGAAGGAGTCTAAAGATGCTATAGACAGTCTGGTGGCGGATTTAAAGAAGGCCGTTGAGTTGGTAACATTAAAATAGGCTGTATTCAAGTGCTTCGGATCTAGGCGGCTATGTTTGCAAGAGATAATCATTAAATTCAGTAAGTTAACTTAAGCTCGTATCATTTATATCAGGCTATAGCTAGGGCAAGGAATTAAAAAAAAATTTAATTCCTTAATCAGAGTATATACCTAGTTTAAATCAAATCTAGCCCGCTGGATGACTTCCAGGAGTCGTATTAGGATGCTCACGTATTCCCTAGAGTGCAAGCCAGGCTTCATTCGCCTTTATTTCTTCAAGGCGACATTTCTCGAGTGCCTCCTGCATCAGTATCACAGCACTATATATCTCTTACAGCAGATTCTTTATACGAGCAGAATCTTGCTGATGTCTTGCGATATAGAATTCCAGCCACGAATTCTCTATAGTAATTCTCTCTAGCGTCTCCAGCTACTGTCGCTTTTGAAATTCCTCGACTCTCTTAAGCAGATCGTTAATAGAAAAGTCTACTAGGTCTTGCGAAGCAAATTGGGAGTTGGGAGTTAGGGCGGCTTCTTGGCTAGAGGTGGCATCCATGATGTGTGTTTTTAGCAAAGCAAGTGTAATCGGAGGGCGTCTATATATCATATAAGCAAAGATCTCAAGCGCCCAAATTCGCTGCCATTCTTATCCTGAACGGGATCCCTAGAGCCTATTTAGGCCCCGTCTAAATATAGTTTCCTATCAATTATTAACCCCCTGTCTAGCCCGGGGCGTCCCTACGGGTATATAAAGACAATTTTAATTTCTTTCGTCAAGATTTCCAGATCCGAATCTAATCCCTCGTCTTAATCTCTTAAGATCTCTAAGATAAATTTGATCAACATGATTTTCGGATTCACCTTCATATCGAAAAAGGGCAAGGGGGAACTTTGCCGTAAAAAGACCACTAGATTTACTCTGATGTTGACAAGGGGAACGAGGGGTTGGCGTAGGAAGGAGGCTGGGAAAGGGGGAAATAGTTCTCTATCATTTATAACATGTCGGTCTAAATGCTTTAGTACTACTGCTATTGAAACAGCAACCGCTATATATTTGTCTAGACCAGAGGAACTCCTAACACAAATTGAATTAGGTAGGGATTCGGAAGCGGAGGGTGATTTCTCTGGCAATATAGGCGAGAAAGGTCTTTAACTAAAATAAGTTAGATTTCGTTGACGTATTTGTTATAAACTATTATACGAGACTAAAGACTATATGACTGACACAATACAAACCCAACTTCACTACCATGTATTAAAGTCAGTGATGTAAGAGGTCATTGTTTGAGACAGAATATTATCTTTTGTATATAAATCTAACACTTGGCTTTATCAAAGAGGGGAAACATAGCGACCTGTATCAATTTTATAACCTATCCAACCTTCACCCGGCGTAGCCAGTCAACAATGGCTCATTCAAGCACAAAAATGAAAAACAGTAAACTTTGGTAGCAGCCCTAAAGAAATGACATAATAGCAATTTAGAGAATGAGAGCGAGTAGAGTGGCGGGGATTTTTAGGAGCCCGGCACTTGTAGGAGAGCCCGAGCCCGTGAAAATCGGCGAAGTGAGCGGTATAGGCCCCACAGATGGTTGAGCCGTTGGGTCCTTCACAGTTGCGTTAAAATTCCGAGCCGAAGTACCCCGGTAAGGAAAAGTCGTAGTAGTATTAGGCGGACAGAAGGTCGTCTGCGAAGAAGGAGCTTTAGTTTGATGAGATTGATTGGTAAAAGAAGTTGGGTTGAGCAGGTCGCTCAATTTGGATGCTTCAGATGCCATAGAAACATTACTGAGCTTGATGACGCCAGATCCGGACAAGTTGCTAATCTAGATTTGGATAGTCGCCGTTTCTTTAATGAAAGGGCCATTTGTTATTGTAGAGATGCCTGAGGAGGCAGTGGCCAGTTGGGCTGTGGTAGTGTTCCAGAAACGCATTCCTGGGCCTGTCCTATTATGAGCCAGGCCTAGGTCGAGTAAGAAAACTGCCGTAGAGAGAGTAGAGATGTGTATGGCTATAGTCGAAGAACGCAACTCAGAAAGTTCTCTAGTTCTGGCTCGAGGAGGAGAGCAAGTCATATCTTAAGCCAAAAGCAAAATGTTCTATTATTAGGGCGGATAAAGGCGTCCGAAATGTGACCCGGTTGACTAGTATGCGTATTTTTAACACCGCTTAGGTCTCCGCTAAATAAAAAGGGACCGGAAATGGCGCCCTAAAGAATTTATATACCTTTAGTATTCGGCGGGACCTATTATGGCTCTATGAAGTGCGGGGACCGGAGTCGGCTCCTAAGATAAATGGTGCCTTAAATGGTTCCCGGATAAACTATATAAAAAATAATCTTTCTCTAACGAGTAGGTAGACCTAGAATCAAGTCACAACCTGCATCAGTCACAACCTGAATCAAGTCACAACCTGAATCAAGTCACAACCTGAATCAAAGTCACGGCCTAAATCAAAGTCACAACCTGAATCTAAAAAGCTCTCTTGTATAGCGAGCAATCTTCTAGCATTGATCAGATCCTTGGCGAAGCTATAGCTCTTGAGCGGAACCTGATTCTAATTTGAAAAATGGCCGCGGTAGGGACAGACATGAGTAATGATCTGGGGGTGGACGGCAACAAGCAAGGAGGGACGGAAGTCAAGAATGGTTTAGTCACTCTACTGGCAACCCCAGCGGTTGAGGACGGCAGGATCGATGCCGATAAAGCCAGACAGGCGGCAGTAGTAGCAGCAGCAGAGACTTTAGCGAACGGCTAGGATTCGACAGAAACAGAAAATCATGGCGGCAATAAATCTAATAGCGAATTAAGCGATTACGAGACTGATAGTGACGGAGACGTCGTTCCTATCCTGCCCGAAGATGAAATGGATAGTGTAACAGAAACCGACGCGATACTAAAGCCGTCTAAAATTATTTAGAACGTATATCAAGAAGCTATACCGCATTTGGCGAAGCTTATGATCGATTCTACCGACCTGACTGCCCTGGGTGTATTGAAGGCTTTGAACGACAAGATCAAGCAACAAAACGAGAAAGAGGAAAACCCACCGGACGGATAGGTCATCAATGTTCTATTTTTTATATCAAACTTCGAGATGGCCAAGCCCTATATGGACCGTCTTTTAAAGAGAGGTGAAGGCGAGCCTGCTGACCAGGAGTCGGTAAAGAAAATTGATAAGATAAATGCTATTCTGCGGGAGATAAACACCAAACACCACTATCCCTAGAATTGGCTTATAACCCCCCTAAGCGAAGAAGTTGTGGCACAGGCTCAAGCAGCCAAAAAAGGGGCAGACGAAACATTAGCTAAAAGGAAGGCAGAGAAGAGAGCCAAGAAGAAGGCAGACAAAGCGGTAGCTGATAAGGCGGCAGCTGACAAGCCGCCGGTCGACAAGGCGGCGGTTGACAAGGCGGCGGTTGACAAGGCGGCGGTTGACAAGGCGGCGGCTGACAAGGCGGCTGTTAGCAAGGCGGTAGTTGATAAGGCGGTAGCGAGGAAGTTTGGGAATATAAAGTTTCCCTAGGTAACATATCCCCTCCCGACTAGAGAGCGGATTATTACTAGTCGACAGAGGACGAAGGACGACGTCTTAAGGTCTCTCTGTTGTATAGAGCTTCTATATACCGACCCCGAGGACCTAAACTTCGAATTCCGAGACGATATTAACATAATTAAGCTATAGAAGTACTTCCTAACGCCGGGGATAAAGTTGATAGGTAAAACAGATAAAAAGGGCCGGCTAGTAAAAGTATAGCGGAAGGTAGATAGAAAGGATTTTAGAGAATTTAAATTTTACGTTATAAGAAAGAGGGAGAAGACAGACCTAAGAATAAGGACCAAGCCTATATGTCCCGAGGTGCTCTATAGCGTTATAATAGCAGATAGATTTACCGTCCTAAACAAGACGGGATTTTTAAATATGGTTAGAAAGAAGGCTAAAGAAGGCTATATTCGCAGGTACTACGAAAAGAAGGGGATCACTTCGCTATAGGACGTCAAGCCGAATTCGTAGACTATAGCGACCGAAGATAAAGAGTTACTAGACAAATTGAAATCGGAGCGGCTTAATTCGGCATTACCTAGAAACTTAGAGATCAAAACTAAGAAGATTGATACTAAAGAAAAGATCAATACTAGTAGAAGCTCTTTAGATTTAACACTTAAGAAGATAGAAGAGAGAATAGCTTTAATAGAGACGAAATTAGCAAAAGTTGACGAACTTAGTACTAATATAGCCAACATAACGTTACTAGTCTAACAACTAATAAAACAGGCTAGGCTAAACACAGCTAGCGGATAGGCAGACTAGGGTGATCTAGAAGTAGAGGATTAGGAGGTTCATTTTTTATATGTTTATAGCTTCGTCTTTTAGCTTATTACGTTCTTAAGTTTTATTAGGTAACTCTTTCTCTTTGTTTTTCGTTAGCCCCTTACATTACTCCAGTTTCCTATATCGGCTGGCCCGAATAAACTATAAAAAAAGAGTTAGCGTAGTATAGTACTAATAATCTAGTTTCAACTTACTTAAGCTATTACCTAAAATACAGTTTCCAAATGAATATATAATCGTGCCCTAGCAGTGACTGCCGTAAGCGACTTCGGAGGCATACGTTAGCGGATAAAGCTAGATAAGAGAGAATTTCAGAAAGTACCTTATATAGCAAATACGGGAATAGATATAGTAACTGTTTCTAGTATAAATAGATGCCCCTAGTCATCAAATTCTCCTTAAATCCCACTACTCAGAGTTTCTCCAAACGGTCGTGACTTTCATTTCCTCGCCTCTATAGTCTCTAATATATTTTTAGGATTTAATTAGTTGAGTTTTTGATTTTGGCTCTCTTAGGCGACCTTTTCACTCGCTATAAGGACATAATCAGTCAACTATATGACTTTATCAATGTCTTATAAAATTTTGCCTATCTATAGGCTATCATTCACAACGAAGTCCTTAAACGAGCTCTTTGCCGTATTGCGAGGACTGTTTCGTCGCGGCTTAGACCCCTATTCACAGGTCAGACATCGTTATAAAAAATAAAAGGCAATATCATATCTATAATCAATAAGATTAGTTACTTATAGAGTTATAAGTACTTTTGTCTCCAAACTCGACATGATAGGAACTAGTAGCCATGATCGGCATTCGGGTAAACTGTCGACATCTTGTCCTTACTAGGTGAGCAGCTATAGTCATTATTAAACTGCTCACCTGTTATAGAACCGTCGAGAAGTTGCTCGGATACTAGTTCGTTTACTTAAAATAATAGGCTTAGAGTTATATATTATGATTTCGTATAAATACTAGATATATTTAGGACAGAGTCAATCCTTTAACATCCTAATTAGATCTTTTAATCCGCTTCGAGACCTTCGTCTCCTCTAAGATCCACTGCTCAACGGTTTCTTTTATATTATTATACTCACTATATTCAGAAATAACATTTCGATATATCTTAGCTATAAAGCCGCGCCTTCTCTCCTCCAATTTACGAAGTTGTTCGATGAGTTTGCGGAGCTGTTATAGCCGATCCTCGATTAAGATATGCTCAAGTAACTTAGCGATTTCATCTTCGAGTTTGATAAGCTTCGAGTACTATACTGTTCTATCTAAGGAGAGCTAGCGGAAATTTTCTAAACTCTATAGAGCAGTATCTAGCTATCCAGATTCTGTGTTAATAGAATCCCTTAACGAACGTCCGCTAAACCTGGAGCGTGTCTTCCGTTATAATTTAGCCTTAGGACTACTACCAGAAGCTCCTATATCTTAAGGTGGGTTAACCTGGCTGTCGAGAAGAGTAGTGTCCTTACCCGCCTTAGGGCGCTTGTATGATATAGCATAGTCATTGACTTCGTCATCAGCGATTTTGAACGAGCGCTTAGAGGAGTTTGATGGCCTCTTAGCAGATATGACATCGATGATATCATCGTTAGAGTCATTTGAACTGGTACTCGTGTCCTCGTTTATAGGCATATACGGTCTAGGTTAATATGCTTTACGTCGGCTCGTGGATTTATCCTTAGGAGCTTTACTAGTAGAGGCTTATAGGGAATTCAACAGGGCATCGGTAGCGTCTACGGAATCAAGTAGGGCAGAGGCTAGACGTTTTATATACAAACCTAACATTTTTTTACGTATATATTCGCTGTCTTATATACTATCGAAATCGCTACTAACAATTTCGAACTCTAGTAAAGGACTTGGTCTATAGTGACTATCACTAGCAGATAGCTCAGATTTATCTTTAGAATCGATGCTAGTCAAATCGATGATAGTCACTTAAACATATTTTAATTAGCTTAATCTCTTAAAAGCAGCTAGCTTAACTTGCCTGATTCTTTACGTTTGTGCTTCTGACTATTTGCTTCGTCGTTCGTAGGCTAAGAAGTATCTTTAGCGGCATCAGAACTTAGTAGATAAGATAGCAAGTCCTTTTAAGGCTCTTGATCTAAATCAGCCGTAGAAACGTCTAGAAGAATGTTAGAGAATATACGGAAGGTAACGAAAGAGAATTTTACCTGATTGCTTTCCTAAGCTAGGGCGAGTTAGAAGACTCTTGACTAGATAGTCTTTAGATAGGCGTTCCGCTATTGATTAGACTTAGGAGGAACTTTCTCTTAGCTCTTTCGGAGTTTCTCTGTCTAGTAGGTTCGCTATAGGGCTATCTATAGCAGATCGGCCATTAGGGAGAATTGCCGAAGCTAGAGTATCTTTAAGAGCTTTCTCCGCTTGTTGGTTTGTTATAGGGCCTTCCGTAGTTTGCTGATCTATAGCCTAGGCTTCCGTAGTTGGTTGGCCTTTAGAGGGACTCCCCAAGTATAGCAAAGTTGTTAAAGGCTCCTTTACAAGCGGAGCTTTAGAGGGAGCTTCTCTAGTAGTTAGGATAACTCTGAGATTCTCTAGAGTAGGTTGGTCTTTAAAGGGGGCATCTCCTGATAGCGGACACACTATAATAGATGACGGAGCTTACTGATTTTCAGATAGACTCTCCGTGGTTAGAGATTCTACTAGTATAGTGGCGGTGGTTGCTGCTTTCGATTGTAAAGGTCTTAATTGTGCTCTAGTCCTACGGGCAGCCATGTTATAAGGTGCGTCGAACAGGTAGGGATAGTGATAAAGGTGGTGTTAAATGAGTGATGAAAATAGTGATATAGTGATATGGTGATAAAGGGTGATATGTGATGAAGGGTGATATNTNATNAAGTGATAAAGGCAGTGATAAAGATAGAAGATTGTATATAATGATTAAACTGGCCGAAGTAAACCTCCGGCTCCCTGATACTTATCTCCTAGAATCGAAGTATCTATAATCTCCGACTTGAGTAGCAGCGCTTAGCCTACCTTTCCGCATGAGAAACACCGGCTAGCTAAGCCCAAACGGGAGGAGGATCAAGGCAGATTCTTAATATCCCTACTACTCGGTATAAGAATCGCTAGCCAGCTAAAGCAGACGGGACGGAGATTAAGGTAGATTCCTGGTAGCCTACTACTTGGTATAGGAATCGTTAGCTAGCTAGAACAGGTATAAGAGGGATTAAGGCAGATTCCTGGCAGCCCCGCTACTCGGTATAAAAAACACTAGCACCCCTGATATATACCTTCTATAGCAGCTTCGTCACCGTATATCAGGCAGCAGATCTAGCCTAGCCTGTCCGTGATCTACTAGCTGTCTGCGTAGCATACGTCAAACCGCCTAAACGAGACATAGAAGCTTAGCCCCTGATCCGTATACTATAAGCCATCCTTCCGCCGGCGTGTTATAAGTCAAGCCGCTATCATACGTCGAAAATAGCTTCTAACGGGGTTTAGCTTACGATCCGCATACTCTTAGGCTATCCTTCGGCGAGCATGATAACAGTCGAACCACTATCACATGCTAAAAGAACGTTCTAGCAGGATTTACCCTAGACCTGTCCCTGTCAATATCCCTAAACCGACGGCTAAGCCATCTCTATACGTTCTAGGAAACGCCGACTGTCGCGCCACCTAGGCGAATATTAGCTAGGCGGCCTGTTTATACTTTGACGTAGGAATAGAGACGTCATGACTGATGTTGGCGCGGGATAAAGGATACTATGATCTTAGTTATAGAGAGGGGGTTTGTAGGGCCGAAAGATTTCACTTTAGAGCTAACTCTTCCCGTTGTTCTTCTCGAAGATCACTAAACACGGGCAGAATCTAATGCCCCTAGATCTCTAGATTCTTAATGTTATGCTAATATAAGGTGACTAAAAGCAGTAACATTCGGTAGTAGTGACCATTTCTAAGCACGCTCCTATAGTCTCGCGGCTTAGCTTATATCGCGTAGGAAACAAATATCGTCGTAGTACGATTCTTAGCCGGGGTTGACTCTCGAAACATATATATAGGCTCCCTCGTTGACGTTAATAAGTCTGTCAGATTAGTAGTCGATCTACGCTAATATAGTACTCTCCCTTCCCGATGATATAGATCGAGTATTTAGGGGAAAGCCGAGAAAGCCTTGCCCAAGAGTGATGATCCGTCCCGTGAGGAGCTCGAAACGCTCCTTCCCGATGATATGGATCGAGTATTCAGGGGGAAAGCTGAGAAAGCCTTGCCCAAGAGTGATGACCCGTCCCGTGAGGACCGCTAAAATCATGCCGAGACACAGCGTAGCAATACGTTACGCAACTCATCGTTAGTTGTAAGAGGGAAGCTGAAAGCTTTGACTACGCATATACTGCATAAGGCCACCACGTTTGCCAAATGCTTTCCTAGCTTTCATTCTGATTTTCAGTTAACATCACTCCTCGAGTAATTGTCACCACCAGATCTACTCAGAACACTTCGTAGCATGGCCTTCCTTAGCTCATTCTCGACAGACCTAGCATCAAGAGAAACTCTTAAAGATCTGCCTGCCTCTAGTATCTCCACCGAACCGCTCACGGAATGCACGTCCTAACAGTAGCAACCTTTGGACAGCCTTTAAATTGGCCTACCAACTGAAGGAGCTACTTCTAGAGAGCCATCGACAGCGGAGAATATGCCAATTTCTCTGTCAGCCTTGGAAATTCCACCCAACGGCCGATTAACTATGAGTAGCCTATCTAAAGGCTACTAACTTGCAGAAAGTTTGACAGAGAGCCCTTTAATGGCGGAAGATCCTCTAAAAATTCCGGCGGATGAAGGTATTTCAAATGACACTTCAAGCATAGAACTCTCTGACAATTTCTACAGTCAACAGCATAGGCGTGCCTATACCTAACCGCCGGCCAGGACGAAAGCTGAAAACGGTTGTTATCGTAGTAGCCTCGCTCTCTAATCTACGTTCCGTCGCCGGTAGGACTGAGCGTATCATCAAAGATTCGACCGAAGAGATCAGTGACTCTAACGAGGGTGGTGAGAAATCCAAGAATGAAGATATTATAAATAGACACCAGGAATGCCCTATTTGTAAGAAATGTGTCAAGCCGGTTTCGTTTATATGGACTTATGAGATTTGTAATCGCGTACTACATCTCTCTTGCGCTGCTATGGAAGACTGGCGCTGTCCATGTTATAAGGACCCACTCTAAAACATCTTAGACCAATTATCAAAAGACAAGTCTCGATCTAAGAGGACGTTTGGGGAAATGGTTGAGTATGATCTTATCACTGATAATGACGATACAGGTAAGACCCCTATCTCTATTTCGTGTTAACACCGCTAACTATTAGCAGATTCGGAGACTATTATCGCAGATTTCGACGACGAACCTCCGCTTAAGAAGCACAAGAAATCAACCTTGACCATCGACATCCTTATTAAGGCAACCGAAGAAGAGGAGCGAATGCAGAGAAGGCAAGCATTTCGTTTCGTACGTGAGGGTGGTGGGATGAAGATGGCTGATGGCTTCTGGGAGTATTAGAATCAGCTTAGACGACAACGCGTTTGTTTGGCGGATATTCAAAGTGTCATTTTAGGCCGTCAGATAGGGACTTCTGAGAGCAGCCTCTTTCATCCTTCTAAGGTTCTTCGTAGCCTGATAAACGACAATAAGGCAGAAAAACAGAAGATAGAGGAGGAATTTCATGATAGGGTGCCATATTATGATTCGATGGTCTTGCTAGATAGGTATTCGTTATTAGAGGGACGGCGTGAAAGTTTGATAGAAACTAAGAATTGGATCGACGGCGAGGATCTTTTTAGAGAGGAAGTGGAAGAATAATTGAGGTATAATACGCAGGATCGATTGGCTATATATGAAAAGAATATATACTATTTTGATCGAGGAGTTGATAATTTATAGTGTTTCAGGATGTCATTTCGTGTGTCGATGTTGACTTGGCTCGAGCTTTGGCTGAAGAGCCGCATGGTGGCACCTAGCCTTGGCCCTAGTGAATAAGTCGTGGATCCAGGCTATTTCTGGGGGTCGGGAATAGAAGATATAGAATACTCCCCTTCGGGCTCATCTAGACGTGTTCAGGTCAGTATTTGGGGGTATAATAAAGAATTAGTTGTAAATTCATCTATAAACTTTAACATCTGGCTACTATATTCATTCGCGTTATTTTTATCCGTAAAAGTTCCAATTTATTTTGCTATATTTTATATTAGCCGAAGGCACGTGATATTACCCCTGACAATGCGGCTCCTCGGTTAAGCTCGAGCTAAGTCATTATAGATCACGAAATGGCTGATAACAGAATTTCAAATTTTTATACCATTCACCTAACCCGCTGCTACACTTCCAAACTCTTAATACAGGCGGAGTCTATCCTAGCTTAGTATCACGTGCAAAGTATCTAACCTTCTTAACAGATGATTCGAAACGAAATACAAAAGCAGTTTGTATAAAACTTTAATATGCCTAGAATAGCAACACAAACTCCGATGCATTTATAGTTTAATTATAAAGGAGACTCGTCCTATCAATTGCCTTCTGCTTTCCGAATTGCGTAAAGCACCTGATATACCTCTTCACTAGCGTCCCTCCAATCTTGTTTACCTTTCGTGATCTCATCGAGTATTGATATCGGGATAATTTTGAATCGATGGCCTGCCCACTGGCCTTATATAAGGTCGCTACCATCATAGTTTATAGAGACTGATATATCTTGAGACCAACAGATACGTGACATTGCCGCATCTCTAAGGCTCTATGAATTCCTGTCTAGGCCTAACTCTTTCACACTACTGCACTCGCCAAACACATACTCTCGGCTGGTCAAGTTGAGTAAGACATGTTGTTGGTCCGAAGGAAAAGATTCTTCAAGAAGCCGAGAGTATTCTACTCGAAATGCGTCTGCTTTGTCCGAGTCGGATTTCAGGTTCTCTAGGAACTGTTTAGCACAATCACTAAGTGATAGCACCTCTGTATAGCTTGTGTCGTATAGAGTTTTTGACGCTGATTGATATTCAGGCGGTAAGGTGTCGGAGTAGTCACCAACACAAACAATTCTTTTATTTACCCAAGCTCCAAGGAGATTATCGAAGAGCATCTCTACTAGTGCTAGGATATCGCGTTGACTAAGGTAATCTCCGATAGGAGGGTAGTCCCCTTCAGGAAATCTAGTTCTGATATAGATATCGATAAGTAGTGATGACGGATCCTCTTTGGTATCCTCTTCGGTTTGTGGTGAATCCCCTTTAGTATTACCTTCGAGATCAGCTAGGTAATCTCGAAGCTTCGACTTTATTTCGGTTTCCCTAATGTTCTTTCTATAAGGAAAATCTTTTCTAATTTGAATTAGTTATATAATAGCATTTCATCTGAAGGTCTAGTCTTACTGCTTGCGCATTGGCACTATTAATTGCTGTTACAAATGATAGCCTGCATATCCATCTGGTAGAATACATCCTAGCTTGCCCTAGGCAAGAGTAGTCAATTGCTGTTGTCGATCCGGACATACAACCTGCCAATATTGCCCTATGGCTTTGCGAACTAGGGTAGTCAAGCGGATAGTTGAGGTGAGTTGATTTGAGTTGAGTTGAGTTGAGTTGAGTTGAGTTGTTATAGCACAGTACACCCAGAGACATTAAAGGGAAAGATAATTAATATAGATGTGTGGGCGGATAGCCAGAGCAGCCTAGCCAAATGCCCTAAAACGAATGAGTCAGACAAATCTGCAGATGAGCATAGGACGGCCCCTAAAGAGGTAAGGCTGTGCGCTAGTAAAATAAAGCTCGACATTTCATAAGAGTATGTTTGAGAAAGCCGGTTTCGGGTGCTATAGACTTGGAATGCATATGAAGAAGGTACCCACACTCATGTATCACCTAAGCCACCACGCGGAAATGCGCTCCTGCGGCAGTTCCTTCCAGGTAAGGTAATGGCCAGCCAAGAAAGGTGCATGGTATTAGAATCAAGGAAGCCGGTCCGGGGCTGAGGCATGGAAAGCGGTCGGTCTTGAGTGGAGCCGAATCCTCCGCATGACGACTGCTTTAACTGATCCACTATGTAGCTAAAGCTTCCTGTGCCTGGAAGGCACCATGCGGCAGGAGTGCACCTCCGAGGGGTGGCTTGGGAAGTGTATAAGTGTGGGCATTCAGGGGCAGATGAGCCTTGTGACGGCATTCTGCATTATCCCTTCGCGTGAAAAGCCTTTCACGGGACAGTTAAACCTTGTGTCTCCACTGGCATGGTTGTGTTGATCTGCATAGGTTCTCAGCTCTTCAAGGGGATGAGAATGTCGGATACTTTCCTACGGCATAGCTCCGCCACTACATACCTTTCAACTTCCTCCGTCAGCGTAGCTTTGCCAGTGGCGCCGGTCTGCCTTGCCTTTCATGTACTGCTTAAACGTCTATTGTAACCAGACTGAGTCATGGTGTCCATGCACAGGAGGATTCGCCGTACCATCTTAGCTCCCCAGTCTCGGTTTCATGCACCGACCAAGTCATATACGGGACTGGACACGCTGTGGCTGTATATGCTTCGGAATGGTGGGAAAGTACATGCCGGCGAGAGTCAAGGCAGAATCACCAGCGGAGCTATATTAATATAGAGGCGAGGGTTGTGTCTCGACGGATATATATCCAGGAACACATCTCCTGGTTTTCACTCAAGCCTCTATAGGAAGCCTAAAAGAACTCACCATAGGCCGCCTAACAAGCACTACGCTTGGAGAATTTGATGATTTCCTTATAGCCACGCTTATTGACCAAGTGAGTATCCTTCTAATCACGAATTCTATAGCTTCTAATTATTTATAGGTATACTAGTTGCTAACACGAAAATTTGACTTCAATTATCAGCCGAACACTAAAGGGAATGATCAAGTCATTACCACACTACGTTGTTCTGTTATCAAACAACAAGATATACCTACGGCAGTCTTATAACTTCTCTAGCTTGATAAATTTACGTAGTTTATCGCCTCGTGTTCTAGTACGAAACACGCCTTCGGAATATATCTCCGTAAATATCTTAATATCTATTTACCTGATTGCCCCTTCGAGGTTTCAAACACAGATCGGTTTGGGCCAAAGGGCCAGGGTGCGGCTATTATTATACGAGAGTTTGTTAAGAAGGGCCAAGATATTAAGTATCTTTAAGGAATAAAGGCTCGTGTGGATACGAATGAGCAGGAGGCAATAAAGCATAGTAGGCAGGATTTTAGTCTCCTGAAGCTCGACATCGGTACCTATATAATAGTCGGGCCGGCAAGTTTGGTAAATCATAGCCGCGAATTTAACGCTCGACTTTCGAGAAGAGGGCTATCTATTCAAGTTATTACGGAAGAGGACATCGAGATTAGACAGGAGATTATAATTCACTACGGTGAAGAATACTTTTACCCTAGCGTCGAGGTCCTTAAGAATAGCGAGGAAGAGGAAGTAATAATAGCAGTAAGACTTGAACGGCATAAGAAGTTATACGGACAGGAGTGGCCTATGCGCTCTAGATAACTCTATACTTTCGGGACTATAGTAAATTTTGACCTTCTTTCTCTTCCTATTCTTTTCCGTAATATGGGATCTTCATTTGAGAAACCATTATCATTTCGGAGAACAGCGTCGCGGGTCGACCAACCGGTACGTCTTTAACCGTGCTCCGTCTTTTAAACTCCGTCTTGATCGTACACGGGCTATAGTCGCAAAGTTTGCGACTGTGGCCCGTGCACGATCAAGATCCATACTCAGCCTCGTAAGGTCGAACGTCTATTATAGAGATTGTATAAACACTCTTTTCCCTATAAGAAACGCCGTCTATAAAAGGCCGTTACTTCGCTATTATACGGTATGTCCTGAATTGCGATGAGCATTTGCCTCCACCACCCAGATATCTTTATGACGCGGAACTCGGCAGAAGGGTTATACGAGTGGTTAACCTTCCTCACCCAATTACCCTTTTCTTTTAGGTAGATCTAGGCGACAGGCTCATCGGCGATATCAGGTCTCCTGAACTCTATAGGCTAGCCGTTGTTATAAGTATCAAGAGGTGCGAATTCTCCGGCAAGTTGCCCTAGGATTTGACCCTTTTGGTAGGTCATACCCTCCACACGAACGCCTTGGCCCTTCCCTGCTTCGTTCGTGATATAAGGCTTGTTCGCGGGTAAACATGTAATGATATAATCACATTTTTTATCAATCTCGTATAGATCGTATAGATCGTATAGCTTGTCGGAAGGAGGAACCTAGGCAGGACTCTATGGCCAGTCCTAAAGCTAGCAATCTGGTTTAGGCCAGTCGTATTTTCCTACCTTGAATTCAGTCTCCTCTATAATTGGAAACTCCTCTATAAAGGTGGTCAAGTCTTCTATAGGTAACCGGGCGATCGTTTGAGGATCCTCGCTCTCCTATTTGAACTCGGGGACTTCCACGTTAGACCAAATCGATGCTTGGAAGGTTTTCCCTATGCGACACATAGGCTATACGAACTTATTAGATTTCAGGAAAGAGTGAAGTAGCTCGATATCTTTGTCAGATAGCTCCTGACATACACGGCCCGATATCTGGAGACTTTCCCTATCCCTCCGGTTCGGAGGAATAAGGCATAAGAGGCCGTCGAAACTGTCACATATTCTCTTCTATCGCCGCCCTTCGACAAGGTAATGATATAACTTTGTGCGATTCGTCTTAGAGTTCTGCCACCCAAGGCCATTTATGAGGTTTGTAATGGCCTCTGGATCTACACGCGTCCGGCCCTCCTTCCCTTCATCGATGATTTCTACTAGCTTAACCTTCGCGAAGCGGTCTAAGAACTCCGTGAGCAGTGATCTTTTCTCTAAGGCACCAATAGCTTATACGAGTTGTATAGCAAGAGCCCTGCTATTATTATTCTTAAAGAACGGTTTCGATCGATCTCTCTAGCTATAAATCAGAGAACACAGTTGATAGAAGGCCTGTTTCCCACACACTACCTTAAGGAGGCTGCCTATTTGAGGCGTAACTTAGACCTTCCTTGATAGGCTTTCGGTCGGTAAAGCCTTCCTTTTTATCCTAGCAAATTTCGACTGAACGACCGCGAGTTTCTCTGGCTACAAACGTGCCCTTCTGTTTCCTTAAACTTCGACCAGTGGCCCTTCCTTAGGAAGTCGAAAGTAGGCTTTTGTTAAAGCACGCGGACCGCAGCTTGTCTTACAAAACCGGTAATCTAGAGGGATATCTAGTGAAGAACCATATAGGATATTGATTGTAAGAGCGTAGTTGGGTCCTAAGTTCAGGACCTGGTGACGGGTTCCCCGTTGCGTTACCATAAGTTCTCCTAGTGCGATACAGACAAGAGAATACTCAATCCCCCACTCATCTAGTTTGCTTAGGGGGATAATACGGCTGAGCTGGCGAAGGGCTTGGGAGCAATGCCCTATTTCTAGAAATTCTCGACGCATGCGGCGCTCTAGCTCTTCGTTGTAAGCGGGTTTGATTAAAAGCCATAGTTTGATCGCGCCGGCTCGTAGGAGATTCTCTGAGGCGAGATCGGCATCTTCACTATAGCAGACAGAAAATGATATTCCAGGACTAAGGTAAGCGTATGTGGTCCCGACTCCGCGAATCTCCCGACCGCCAATCCGTTCTAGTCGTTTTCCTGGGCTTAGTTTAATGTCTGAAAAGAGAGGTTCCCCGATGATGTAGTACATATTTGATAGGGGGTCTTTTATTGTACTTTCCTATAGCTCCTTTTGTTCACTTCGCGACCAGGACCTTTAGGTTTGAGGAAATGGCAAGCTAGGTAACCGGACTTCTCGCTTCTGTCCTTTAGTTACTACGACGAACCCTTGAGAATCCCGATGGCAAGAGAAGTTTGTGAAATGGTCTCTCCCTGGCTGACTAATAGAAGCTTTATCTAATACGAGAGGTGGTAGGTCTTCGACTACAAGCTTGAGATAGCCCTTTTCTTTGACATCTAGGTCAGAAGATAATTTCTCGAATTTCGCTTCGTTTATATTTTTGCTGATATCTTTATACTTGCAGCGAAATGTTGGCGCGGTTTCGTTCTCTAACTGGGGGTGAAGTCGTGCGTTACTTGGTTGAGTTGTGAGGCTGGAAGGTTTGGCAGTTGATGTTATGAGCGCGAGCTCGCAATGAACAGACTCTTCACCACGTCGCGACGGGATGACATCATGGTCCGAAGATGTAGTGGCAGATGCGTGCCCTAATGGCACAGATCTATCGGTGGCCGCTGATTTTCGCTGTCCACTTTCCGGGATGGCTAGAGACACTAGCTCAGTCTCGGACTGACTTGGTGCGGGAGCGCCATGTTGTAACTCGGCTTCAGGTGCGGCTCTAACATACGTCGCAAACGCATCGCTTTGCGCATGGCCACTATCAGTAAATGTGCGTGTGCCGAGCGTCTTCTTGACGCTCTTTAATTCTGCTGAAATTTCACTAAAGCACTTGAAGATATCCTGCACCCAATCCGGCCGTCCGCTCGGGGCCTTGATACGTATTGAGCGGCGCTGCTTGCCATGTTTGCCGCCGGTGAGAGATTTTCTGATGACGTCGAATACGTCACCTAACTCGTCGAGTCGTTTCTCAAGAGTTTCAACTTTCTCCGTCAAGTCTTTCATCGTGAAATCTCAAAGAAAAGACGTAAATGTAAGATTTATCACGATATGAGGTCAAGACGCGTCGGTGAGATTGAACCGGCAAGATAAGGGGCTCGCGCTTAACCGAAGAGCCGCATTTACCGCGGGCCCTATAAGAACCAAAACCGGTTAATGCCCGGAAACTCAAATCGGCAAGCTTCAGACATAAAAATAAATATAATTAATAATTAATAAACCTGCGATCCGTTTTATTCTTTATAACTAGGAGCTATTATCCCGACTGAGTACTTAGTAGTAATTCGCAACTAGGCTACGGACGGCACAAATCTGGTCCGTGATTACTAATGCTCTCTATGACTCAGGTAGAAAAAAAGTTTTTTTAGATTATAGAGAAGATTTAATTTTCAAGAATATATAAATCATATATCATGAGCAAAGAAAGGAAACTCTGTCGCATCTTCCAGGATATGCTATGCAACGGTTCTCTAGGAAACATCAGCAATCCTAGTACCAAGCTCAATAGGACTCTGAGGTCTTCGCGCTGTAATAGTGCCTTAAAGATGGCGCCTAGCTGATCCTGCCTGGAAAAACTAAGGTTAGGCGCTGTTTTTTGGCAATGCGGCTAGTGTGGTTCGTGTCGCATGGATCACCCGTCTAGAAGAATCATCAGCATCAACTCAGAAGACAACACTGGCATACCTACACGCTTCATTTGGAGTTTTGACCGTCGTTCGCGCAAAGCTAGACCTAGCCTCTTTCGTCGTCGTTTCTTAAAATTCACCAGGTCGAAGGCTGGCACNATCCNACGCAATTCTTNCGCCTTTCTCTCTCGCNAAATATCAAGTANCTCNNTGTCTCTNATATTCTNNAGCGGTTCCNACGTNGACTNGTCTTCGGTATAACNATCCTAAAGGAGCAGGTAGTGCGTTCCCCGACCTTCTTNCTTCTCTNCTAATATACGATCAACAGAATAAAGGTCATCTTCTATGCTTTGACGGGAGACAGTATCCTTCNAAACTTNATCCTNACTTATCGTCTCGTCTCCNGATTNACNAAGCTCGCACTCTCTAGCCTCCGCAGCCGTTNGCAACTCTTNAGCTACTAGAGCCGTCTCGNACTCTCCCGTTACGGAGTCCGTGTCNGCCTCNGTTNTAGATATAGGATTNGGAAGCTNGATCAGATTNCNAAGAGGTCCTCGGATATAGTATATATGATTTCTAACGCCTCTTAGCAACCTGACCTCTTAAATCTATGCCCTACCTAGTAGAAGGGAAGGTAGCTCGGAAACCACGTATATATCGATTGTTGTTTCGACGCTAGCTACCTAGATACTAAATCGGCAATATTGACTAATCGGAATACTACGGTTCTCGACTCTTATTCTTATAGTACCGCTAGAATATAGAGATAAGCCGAGTTTGTCGGCTATCGACCGAGGAAGAAGGCTATATATACTATCCCTATCAATCTTTACTCGTCCTAGCTCTACCGTCCCTTTTCTTAATACTATCGCCGCTTTAGTATATAAAGAGCCCCTCCTAAAATTGTCTTAAGGTATTTGTCGGAGAACGGCAATTGCGCTACTTACGGCATCGGAACCTGTTATGTTCCTACCCTCGGCCTTAGTAGGTTAGTCATCTTCGGTATAATAACACCTGTCACCTAAGGATTAGGGAACTTAAGACTCTCGTCTAAGGGGAGGATAACATAGCCGGCGAAGTTCAGGCTCTATTTCTAGCCGAATTGCCTATCGGTATAGGACTCCCGGAAGGCGATGATTGTTAGCAATCGTAAACCTAGGCTACTGTCTCTTAGAATCGTATAGCAGAACATTCCGAATCTTATTTTTTATATACTAGTATTACGGATACTTTTTAGCAAGCCATTTATAAACTTCGTAGATACTTATTTATAAACTTTAAGACCTCTATAAGCACGTGGCGACCAAGCGGATGCCTTCCCTAGGTGCTAGGATCGTCCTAGTGGCTAGCCTGACCGAATTCTGTTTAAGCGTACGAGATATACTTCTAGATAAAACAGAATCTATACTAGAATTAGTAGTTAGATTTTAGTTAGGGGGCTAATATCTACGATACGTAATTTAAGGAAAGATAATAGTCGTGATACGACAATTATAGAATTTGGCTCTTTCTAAGGAGAGAGAGCGTCTATTTATACGATATCAGCGATCAGGACTTATAAATAATCCTTCTCTTGTCTTCTTAGATTATTCTTAGTAGATCAAGCGTATACGGTTAGCACGTCCCAGAACAGCTATAGGGATCGTCGTCCTATATGCTTACATGAATAAAGCTTATAACCATACGCATTATGGTCACCTTAAAGACGTGCCAAATTTAGAGCAGAGTTCTCTTAATTTGGTAACAGATTTGGGTTCCTGACATGCTAGGGCCAATTCAGTCTCTCTATTACCACGTCTAGCCGAAGTGGGGCACCGGGCTCAAATCAAGCCAGGATATAGAAACAGGGTACAGAAACAGGGTATAGAAACAGGATATAGAAACAGGGTATAGAACAAGGTACTAGAGGACTAGGAAACAATCAATCAACGCCTGACACAAGTGTTAGTAAGTCACGTTATTTGATAATAGTAAGATGTCTAGATTGATTAATGACCTTATTATAATATTATTAAGATAAAAAAGTTCTAATCTAATAACATATACTAAATTTATATACCATTGATCTATAAGGATAATCAAGAATAGAAGTAGGTGCTAAAAATAGGATNNNNACGNTANNTANNTANNAGATNCCANTTTTAGCTCCCTCCCTTTCTTCTTCGCGTTTTTAGATGATCNATTTCGGGTCCTATAATCGTAATNACGATACTTATCTNCTAGTNCCAATTTTAGCTCCTTATAGCCATAGCTTACGGATCTGACCTCGCTTTANAAGTNAAGATCAGCTATANNANAATNANAATACGGACGAGGCTATAAAAAACCCTAATAAACACGATNACAATGACTATAAGCNAATTANTAATTCTAAAAGAGACNANAAANAAGNAATAAAATAGATAATAAGTTNTCGCGCNACTAACTAATAAATAATCCTTAGCGTTAAGAAAACTACCCCGAAAAAGAAAGAAAGAACCCGTAAATGCNTTNAGAAACCTGCCTAGGGACGTTGACTTATTCTGACTTTANCGATAACGAAGACGCCTAANTAAACTCCTTATCTATAGTCGGCCTTTTCTTCTCACTATNATACCTAAATCCCTACTCNNTCTATAGCTTCCTCTCTAAACTAATCTCCCTCGTCTATACNAAACTCGTAATAAACGCTACCCTAGCTAGNANANANATAATATANTATACTATCNTTAAGCTCTTAATATAAGCCTTAATCACTACCTCCTTTATCACCCCTTCNTCCCTAATATCGCTCTANNCTTTNATGACCTATACGAACGAACTCGTATCCCGAGACTACTTATCTATAAACGTCGAGTATACGATAGCGAAGATTTTCTTCTTTAAGACATTCTAGAAGATAACGCCGGAGATAGCGACACCGAGCGTTTGCCCGAAGGCCCGGAAAAAACTATATATAGCGCCGGTAAAAGGCAGGTCGGCGTTAAAGGCCGAGGCTTAGGCGGCGAAGCCTTACGCACTAAATAGCATATCGAGGCCGATGCTAGCGACGAGGGAGAGGAAGATCTAGGAGGGCATATTAGTTGATTAGTTAAGGCAGATAAGGAGGCCTATACCGAGAGTTATAAAGAACTATCCGATCTAGAGTAAGGGCCTATAGTGACCGGTCTTAGTGATTATAAGACCGACGACGACGGTAGCGGGTGCGACGGTAAAGGTAAAGGGAAAGATAGCGATGGCGAAGGTGATAGGCGAGTAGTTTTTCGCGACCTCGAAGTAGAGGGGTATATAGTAGAGGAGCGACCAAACGATTAGGCCTTAGACTAGGGTACCGATATAGGCGACAATTACGGTTAGGCTGTTAAAGAGGGTACGGCGTATAAGTGGTTCGGTAGATATATAGACAGAATATATAACGAAACCGATAAGGCCGAAGATACTAAAGAGAAGTAGAACAAGAGTTCGCTATAAGGACTAGTCGTATATTATACCGCCCTATAAATGTTAAATTAATACTTTAAATAGAGCGCGGATAGTATACTAACCTATATTACTAGAACGAGACAACTTGTTAGCGTAGCGACGAAGAAAAAAAGATCTAAACTAGTCGAAGGTGCGTAATTTAGTCCTGATTAACCCTTCTTTAATATATAGCCTAAGACAAATAGGGATTCCTATAACAGCGATCATATAAAATAGAATATTAAGCCAGAAAATCTACCGCCAGGTGACTTTCTCCGCTAGAGCGCCACCGATAACTAGACCGATGACAGATCTAATAGCCTACTAGAGTGAAATCATAGACATGTATTTACCTCGCTCTCGGAGAGTAACTATATTAGTAATAATAATATAGGTAAGAGCGACAAGGCCCCCGCCGCCGATACCTTATACACATCTTCTTATAAGTAATAGGGACATATTATTAGTAATCGATACGATAATAGTGCCTATAGTAAAAAATAACAAGGCTACTAGAAGGACCGGCTTTCGACCGATAATATACGAGAAGGATGCCTATAAAGGTTAAAAGACTATCGAGTATCTGTAGTTCTATAAGTACTTATACTTATAAAGTAAGAGGGTTGCCTCGAGCTTATAAGAGAAACGAAGTCCCTACCTAGAAAGCTTAGATAGTAATAGTGCCTTTTAAATCTATAGTTATTATCTTAAAGTTTAATTAGTATAGTATCAGGATGGCTTGAATAGTCTCTTATAGGTAATGCTATTAAGAGAATAGTGGCATTAATAGTATATATAAGATTAAGGAGTACTAAAGTCCTAAATGTTCTATAAAACCTCTATCCCTTTACCGAAACAGGTTACTCCTCTATTTCTATTTCAGAAATATCGCTAGCTTATATAGTTCTAAAGGGGTATATAAGAGTTTTAAGCTTCGTATAGGCAGGTAAGGACTTTAGAACGAAGTAGCCGGCGGTGGCTGTTATATTTAGCTTTAAACTCGATAGATTTTAACAAACAAAAGAGGAAAGCATAATAGTGTTACGTAGAAGAGAAGGATACTTGTGATCGCTTATAATGTTAATACGATTACGCTTAGTTATATAATCTGGCGGAAAGCTTTTCCTTTATTAGACCCTCTCGGGTAACGGCGATATATTCTCTATAATAATCTAAGGTAGACAGAAATCCTAAATACGGCTCCTTTTTATTAATAACTACCGATTTC
Source organism: Cudoniella acicularis (assembly GCA_013054445.1). Lineage (NCBI taxonomy): Eukaryota > Fungi > Ascomycota > Leotiomycetes > Helotiales > Helotiaceae > Cudoniella > Cudoniella acicularis. The sequence continues at coordinate 28,009 of JAAMPI010000173.1, read as the reverse complement.
CGTATTATCAATTACTTAGGTATAATAAGGACTACTTTTAGTTAGTAGGACCCGGATTATAAAGAGTATAAGGCTAGGAAATAAGCTTATACTATTGATAGCTCGTATTCCTTTACTTTTATAGGCTTTTGTTATGTTTAGTAGTTAACTTAACCTCTAATATAGCTTACGTAACGTTAAGAACTAAGCGAGTAGCGACTAGCGAATCAAATGTGTTTGTCCCTAATTTCTCTACTAGCCTCCGTACCCTTGTTCTATACCCTTATTCTATACCCTTATTCTATACCCTTGTTCTATACCTTGTTCTATACCTTGTCTCTACCCCGCCTTTCTGTCCTAGCCTAAGAAGGATTAAAAGTTCGGATAAAATTATATTCTAACTATCTATCTCCTTTACCTTAAATTGATAAAGTAGGGTCCGGATTTATAACTGATATCACCGATAAGCACTAGGTATAGACTATATATCTTATAAGCGTTAGTATAAGAGTACTATACTATAAAATTTATTATGCCTTAAATACTAATTTATATTTAAAGCTGTCTAAAGACCTTGTTAAGAATCTTATTCTAGTGATTTCTAAGTAGTATCTATTCTAAAAATAGTCATTATTCGCCTTCCTTTCCTTTGGCTCTATAGCCTTACTAATGCCTTCTTAGGAACTCCTATACTATCGATATCGTCGCCTAGCCCTACTAGCCAGCCGTATTATATATTCGACGAACTCTATAACCTCTAAGTCAAATTCTTCGATAATTTTATCTACCTAGCAGACGTCACTCAAGCAAAGTCTATTAACTTAACGCTACTAATAGAGGATATATACGGGCGGATTAACATTATAAGGACATTTGATAGCCGGGAGCTTAACACGGAGTATCTCTTTAGGCTTTTTATAAACCTCGTAGCAGATCCTTATTCTATTAGCTTATTAGGAGTCCTAATTTCATATGAAATCTTATATTTCGCTACTAATAAATACGTCACTTCGGCTACTACTCGATTCGTGTTTAATTTCACTAGCCTCGGTCTTATTATACCTATTAAGATTAATAGTTAGAATACTTAGAATAAAGCTAGGCAGGTTACGTAGTATAATAGGAGCTTCAAGTATTAGTAATAGACGGTTAGTTATATAATTGCCTTAAGATATTCTCTTAACTTTATATCTATATTTAGAATTTGTATAAGTCTAATAGTACCCCTTTACTTAACGCTACTTCGGCTACTCAAGTGGTTAAAATTCTTATTAGAACATTAGCGAGTAGTATTTATAAAACGGCAATAACTTATTATAATAGTACGAATATATAGTATAGTAGTATACCGGCATACTACTAGTATCTTACCGAGGAAGTTCGGTTTGGCGAGGCGTATAAATTAGGTAAGAATACTTTATTATATAGAATAGTATATTAAAATATAATACTATTTAGGCCATCTATATACTAGTATATTGATTCTTGACTTTAAAGACTATAGCTTACTAACTCCTTCGAGTCCTTATATTAGACCTTCAGGTAGCGGATACTATACTAATAATAGGACCTATGTTAGGACTATAAAAGAGAATTATTTTAATATTTCTTTCCTACCCTATAGGTATCTCAAGCATTAGGTGCTATGTCAGACTTTAGAATAGTGTATAGGGCAGCTATAGTCAGTTATAAGTAAAAGATATCGTATAATATCGGACACCAAGTTACTCCTTACTTAGGAAGAGTATATACCAGGCGGTAGACAGTTATAGTTACAAGTAATAATACGCCTCGGACTTGATTCAAATAGAGAACTTCTATTTACAGAAATGATAAATTCCTTAATTAGTCGAGATTTTAAGATCTAACTACTATATCGTCTATAAGAGTTGGTAATTAAATATATAATCCGTCTAGTTGTTATATAATAACTTGTTATATAACTACTTATTATATAACAGCCCGTTATACANCTATTTGTTATATAACAACCCGTTATATAACGCCATGTTATATAACTACTTGTTATATAATAACTCGTTATATAACTAATTGTTATATAACAGCCGGTTATATAACTATTTGTTATATAACAACCCGTTGCACAACGCCATGTTATATAACTACTTGTTATACGACAGCCGGTTATATAACTATTTGTTATATAACAATCCGTCGTATAACTACTTGTTTTATAATAATTTGTTATATAACGCCCTGTTCTATACTACTTATTACAAGCAACCCGTTATATAACCACTTGTTATAATAACTCGTTCTAGGACCAATTTATATCCGGGGTTCTAGAATTTTAGGTCAGAGTCACGAGAAGGTTAGGACAGTGTCTAAGGTCTAAATAAATTAGCTAGTATAAGTTTAAGAGATAATTAAACAGTTGTTATCAAAATCGATTCTACGGAAGCGATAGTATATCCTAATAAGTACCTGCTACGATTATAGTATAAAAAACATAAGCCCTAAAACATTTTATAAGTAGTTCCTTAAGAAGAAAATCGTGCTTGTTCTTAATTAGCCGAATATCTTCGATTGTCTAGGACAGGAAAGCTTACGTTTTTTTAATTGCTCTAAAGATTGGTATTAGGTAGTACTCAGAAAATCCTTAATACCGGAGCTATCCTTCTATTTTTCCGGGCTTTATAATTCCGTAGAATAAGGACTTAGTATATACGTCGTAGGCTCTATTAGCTCTATTATAACAGAGCCGAGGCTACGGATATCGTCGCGTCTACTCCCTACTATAATATTTTTCTTCCGAGTAAAAGATTTCCTAATATTAGCTAGTAAATATTAGTAAGAATTACGTAAAGCCGAAACAGACTTACCAATTTTCACTATTCCGTCACGGTTAAGAAGGATTATATAGCAACTCAACTCGCCGTGATATAGAGAGAGCTCCTCGTATATATATAAGAGTCCTAATACTAGCTGTTTTCGGTAAGCAAAGGCTCGGCTAGTACGGTCAGGGCTGGCTTACCTCCTTATAGATTACTACGATCTGAAAGGGCTTAAACGGGGCTTATAATATACTAGTAACATATCGGAGCGAGATATCTATTTGCTTATAGATAATCACTAGATCATTATTATTAAAGTACGACTCTCTAATATTAACTATATAGTCGCTTATAAAAGGCTATATCCTACGTATTAAGCTTTTGTCGATCCCGACGTTTAATCTCTTGATCGCGACCAAGTTACGCTCCCTAGTGTTATCACATCCGATAATTGCCGATCTAGCCTAGTCAAAAACTATGAATTCGTAGTAGGCCACTCGTAGAGAAGTCCTTGTTTGCTGTTCTGTTCTCGGGTATTTTGATCCGGTGACTTTATTTCTATTATAAGCTAAGTTAGACCGGTAGGGGCTGGCCCTATCTCTTGAAAGCCGCTTTACTAGAGAGCTTAAAGATGACGATAAGGTGTTTTATAAACTATGCCTAGTGGTGTTCTTCGGCAAACCTTAAGATGCCAGCTACGGTTTTCTACTGACCTGCGTTATAGATCTCTCTTTCTTAGAGTCACCTCTAGTATAGATTCCCTTACGTGATGCTAGAATAGGGGGTAGTAGGGGAATATGATCGCCAAGAGAGGTTGATCCCTCTAGATTACTGCCGGGAAAGAGCGAGAGGGGTCTACTACTTTTAGATACTATAGTTCGGTTTAGAAGGGTCAAAGGTCTTAGTTATAGACTAGAAGTAGTGTCGCGGGAAGGAATTCCTAGTGAAATATTATGCCTAAACACGTCGTGTTATTATTATATAGTCACTTCTAGGGGAGAGGTGCTATATTTGGTCGCCCTAGTAGGGTCCCGTTTAGGTCCCCCTCGAGCTCGTAGTTAAAAATAGATAGGCAGAATATTAAGTAAGGATAAGGGTAATATAAAGAAGAAGGAACTACCGGGAAATGTTTTAATAAAGAGTTTCCTCTTAGGCGTTAGATAGATTTACTTTATTATAGAAGGCCTTTTAGCGACAGATTTATAAATTTTTCGGGAGAAAAAGCCGGGTATTCGTCGGCTCGATAAAAATCCTACTTAATAAGCTTCGATATAAGGAGCTTCCTAATAACCCGCGACAGCGTGACGAGAAGAATGTCACTAGGTTGTTAGGCATCTTTTAGAGTCCCGAGGTTGGCTATCAGCGCCGGGATTCCGACAATCACGTGCCTATACTGATACCTCGGTCGGCTCTGCCCTTAAGACCTCTAAGAGTCGATAACGACTTTCAACTGTTTAATCCCGACTATCCTCTTATATTCTTATACGGAAGACATCGTATTAAAGCAGCCCGTAAATTCTTTATAGGGAATTATAGGTAGTAGATTGCCGATCTCTATTCTAACGGTCTATGACTCTATCTTTATTAAAAAACACTCCTAGCTAACGAATCTAGACCTTAGTCTATAGGTTAAGAACGTATTACGCGAACATGATCCTAGCTACGCGAAATTCTACGATAGGGACGTCCTCCGGCAGATCCGTATCTCTACTATATAGGGAGATATAGCGCGAAGAGAGAAATTCCTCGCCCGGCTTTTAGATAGCAAGTAGGACTATATAAAGCGCCTAGAGGCCCTGTTAGAGCAGTTCTAGGATAGCCTAGACGCGCTGATCCCGTTCGCTAGACTATAGCTAGCTATACTAATAGAGACTTTCTTACGGCTCTCGAATCTATACTGCCCCGAGGTATTTAGTATTCCCTAATACCTTTCGCCCCTACTAATAGAGCGTAGGAAATGACACGCTACTTACGTCGAGTTAAGGCGACGATAGTCTATATTATCGGTAAGAATAAAAACGACTGGTTTCTGATTGATACTAATACGGCTTTTCTTCTCTAGGGCCTCTACCCTGGCTTATCCCTCGAGGATCGTGCGTTCGTTTAGATACGAATACTATCACGAGAGCTTTTTCTTATAATCTAAGACGATAATATTCGCTCGTAGATACTTAAGCGCATCTGTTCGATAAAGTACGTTATTATAACAATATACACATTCCTAGAAGATACGAAGTATCTCGAACCTTATATAAGGATATTAAAGAAGGTTCTACCAGGCAAAAGTAAGGGCTCTCTCTCGTAGTATTTTAATGCCCTATATAACGGTCAGCCGAATGTCAAAATCTAAACCACTAAGTCTACTTTTGATGATCGAACATTCTCTAGTTTATATGCCTCCTAGGTAGTATATCGTATACTCTAGCTCCTCGCCCTACGGCACTTTTCCCGAAATAGACGGGCAAGCACCTCGGAAAGACATTAGTAAGCGCGTCATACGGAAACTAGGGCTATAGCCTTAATAGTGGATTGAGCTTTCCGCACTAGCCCTTAGAAATAGATATAGACGTATACGTAAACTATACCGTGATCGTAAGGTAGTAGACAGTAGTGAGATCGAAGACTGCGTGCGAAGAATTCGGCCTTTAATAGAACAAGAAGTAAGGCGACGAAAGGTATAACTTATATATCAAATCATCGGTGACCTCGAGTGTAGAGAAATGATGACAGCCGCCCCCGAGTTGACCTTAGATCGCGAAGATAGCAGACCGGATATCTCAGACAAATATAGTAGACTAGATATCTTATATAGATATGGCCGACCACACGACAGTGCTCTCTAAGCAGACGAAGGCTGCCTTTTCTTTAACTATATATATTCAACTTTATATAACACTATACCCAAGCGGTACCTTATATTATTTGCTATTATACGAGACTTCTTTTATAGCTTCTTTAGTACCGCTAAGGACGACTTAGACCAACCGAACTTCTTTCGTCTGCCGCGCGACAACTATGTCGGAGGTCGAGAAGAAGAGGAAAGAATATAAGACGTCGACGATATAGAAGGACCACCTACGAACTAGCAACCTTCGTAACCTGAGGTTACCCTGCCACCAGTCCTACTAGGACCGGTGGAAAACTCATACGGCGCTGTCACCACATCTGGTACAAGCAGGTTCACCCGGAGGGGCCGCTCTGCCAGCCCTACCACTCATCGCTATAGAGAGCGCTTAAACTCGACCGAAAGACAACGCAGACGGAACTTGACCAGGCCCCGTAGCGGAGATACTATCGTCCTAAGGGCTACGCAACAATTACTCCTAGCAGGACCATCTATAGAAAGTACCTAGGCTATTGTCTTATCGGAAGACATGTCAGCGGGGGATAACGAAACTATCGGATTGCCTCTCCCTTTAGCGGGGCCGCTTATAGAGAATGCGCGCACCAATATTGACCCAAGATTACACAATATCGCCTAGAGAGATACTATCTTCCTAGGGGCTACACAACAACTACTTTTACCAAGTCTACCTGTAGAAGTAGAAAGCGCCGAGGCTGCTACTGTCTTATTAAGAGATGTAATAGAAGACATGGTGACTCCCTCTGCGCTTCCCGCTGCTTAGCTATCAGTAGAAGACATGGAAATGGTCTAATAGGGCCCCCCGGGGAAAGCGCGTACCGGTGTAAGCCTGAACGGACGCCGTAAGATTGTCCCGAGGGGCCGGTCTGAAAGCCTCACCAGGCCGTCGCACCGCTCCGATCGACGAAGAGACCGCTTAACCTCGGCATAACGCGAGAGACGAAGACGAGACTCAAACAACCCTCTCACGGAAGACGAAGACATAGAGATCGTCTAGCAAATTCCACTACACATAGAAAACAGCTATTCCGTAATCATCTAGTCGATATCGCCGCTTCTATACTCAGAGCCGTGGTAGGAAATCCAAGAAATCTAAGGTAGAATTAGATTTATCTCTATACAGGATGCTTCGTATATTATCTATAGTCACCAGACAAAATCAAAATCAAAATCAAAATCAAGGCCGCGGTTTACGGTACTCTCTTATGCCGGAAAAGATCGTTTCCGTGTCTGTGAAGTCGATTCTACCGACGCCGTCTCTATAGTCAATGCTTTAGATATGTCCTCCGAGGCTTAAACAGTTGCCCTTCCGAGCAATCAAAGCAAACGACGACGACTCAAGCTAACTGCTCCTATAGCTATCCTTAAGGAAGCCCGTGCCTAGAGGCTCGATACGGCGCTCGTGATCCCGAACTAGAATACTAGGAAAGTAATTCGCTAATTAGAAAATTTCGAAGAAAATTTCGAAGAATCTAACGAGGAGCTGCTTTATAAGGAACCTCAGCTCAGTCTTACCGCCGAGGAGAGTAAAGACCGTGACGGTAAACCTTTTCGAATTTTAATTTTAGAAGGCGCTGATTAGAATATTATTAAAGAGAATGTTACCTACGAGGCAATAAGGGCAAGGGTAGGCTTTCACATGAAGAACAGTGGTGTCCGCCCTTATGACTGCGAGGGGGACAGTCTTACTATTGAAAAGTGCTTTAGTGGTGCTTAAAGAGGCTCTTAAGGAGGCTCTCTCCCGGCACTTTATCTCTGCCTTCCGGAACTAGCCAGTTTTGTCCTTCCTATTCTCTAGACCTCTACGGCGGCACTCCTTATGCCTTAAAAACATGAAACATTTTATATTTAATATCTTAATATAGTCAAAGCCTTAGCTACCTCTTTTACCCGCTTATCAAAATTTATAACCCCTTTTCTAGGGGCCTTCTACCAAGCCCTTAAGGTGATTCTTATCAGTAGCAAGCTTTCCTAATATCACTGATTAGATCTCTAACATATATTCTTTAACATCTAGCTCCTCTAAGAGCTTAAGGTTCTCTCCCGTTTGTTCCTCCACTTGCTATCGTAGCTTAGCCCGCTTCTAGAGGTACAATTCCTTCTTTTCTTTAAACCTATCCTCGAGGTTATTAAACTTCTTTCGAGTATAGGGCTTTACTCTTAAAGCTGTCGTCGAACCCTTTAACCCTCTACTCGTATTGACTTTGATCTTTACGGATAGAGGAAGATTAGTACGCGGGTGATGGTTTTATGACTCCGTAGATTCGGACATATAGTTTAGAGACAATTTAAGTTATAGTAGACCGTGAAATTTTCGTGGCCCCGTAACTTCCGACATAGTGTTTAAAGACAATTGAGTTGAATAAGTATAGACAATATACGGCCCGAGGCTGAGTTCTTAATATTATTAAGCAATATAGGTAGGATAGAGGCCTATATTAGAATCGCTTAGACATAGTCTAAGGCAAAAAAGTTGTGACGGAGTATTAGCGATTGCCGATTCTAAGTTTAGGCTTCGGAGCTAGAACCGGCCTCTCTAAACCTACGTAGTCAATCCCTAGTCAAGTAATATTTATAAGCGCTACTATAAGGTTTGCGCCTTATAATAGCTATTCTCTGTCTCCGTACCCTGTCTCTACACCCTGTCTCTATACCCTTGTCTTTATACCCTCTTAGGTGAGATCATATGTCTAGCTAATAAGGGAAGTTAGTGTTATACTATCTCTAATAATTTTATGTTATGATTTCCGGGCCGACCCGTAGAAGATCATGTTTGTAGAACTAATAGCACGGCTTCTAGTACAAGAGACTTAAATGCCAAATAGAGTCTCTAGTTAACATGCCTTACCCTTAGACCATAAAAACTTCTTAGAATCGTTACTATAGCACTAGCGAGAATCTAAATACCCGAACACGTATTCGGGATCACTTCCCCTAGATCTCGTAGACAACTTTTTATAATAAAGATAACTAAAGAGAGAATCCGTCTAGGAAAGGAAGACTAAAAGGCAAAGCTTATAATTCGATCCCTTTAAAGAGAAAAAGCTAGGCCCCGCTTTTATAAGGAAATAGAAAGGGGCGAGGGTCTGGTCAGGTTAAGAGATTTTTTCTTAGGGGAGCTTACGGTATAAGAGAACATAGAATTGTCCGGTAGGGTAAATAGTAGCGACGAGAGGTATAATCATAGGGGGATAGAGGTAAACCTCGAGAGGAAAAAACACGAGACTGTTAAAGCTTTAAGGACGTTTATATAGGCGTTTATATCTATTATAATAAGAAAAGCTAGTAGTACTAGCTCTCGATATCCTACCGCTACTCTACTAATTAAAGGCGTATAAGCTTTTTCTATATAAAAATCGATATATTAGCGCGCGAATATAATAGTTCTATATTTAGGAATTAGACTTACTCTCTCTCTGATTTATATAACAGGTAAACCACTAGGCCACTTTCTAGCTTATAGGGCTCTACGAAACCAGTCGGCATTTGTACGTAATAATATAGGGACTCAAACCGGCCCCTTCCTGAAATAGCGTTAGTAGAGGTATTAAAAGGCGTGTTCGACACTTGATAGATCGTTAACAACTATAATAAGCGCCTTACCTAATACCACCTCTATTGATCTAATAAGAATAATACCTAGATCCTTTAAGAAGTTTAAGGAAGAAGTAGAGCATGATCCTCAGGCAGTATCTACGACGGAGACTCCCTATATGGCTAAGTCTACCCAGGCGAACCAAGCACTAACCTAGGACAACATCCGTGCCGCATTTTTCTTATGGCTTATACTAGCGGGGTATGTCGTATTTCCTAGGACTTTTACTTCTCTTAAAACTTCGTAGACTCTCGCAAGTAGTACTAGTAGAAGGATTATTTAATATACGCTTAAGAAGGGGCTTCTAGCGATCGCAGGAGCCTGCTGCCTTTTTAGAACAGTTAGGACAAGCTAGTTATAGTATAAATAGCGGAATAATACTATTTGGCTAGTTAGAAATATATTTTTATAAGTTTCCTAAGATTATCCTAAAAGACAGAGCACTAACTAGATAATCTAAAGACCTGGGCTACTCTACTCACTTATCGGTCTTATTACTACCCTTATCAACATCTATACCGCTTAAGGTAGGCACTAGTCCGTCACTACCAAGATTACGATTATCGTGATTAGTTTATATACCGGAAATATGACTATACTATATTTGGTTTATAACTACTAGATTTTAGAGAAGATAAAGACAACTCGTAATAGAGCGCTGGCTAAGCGGAATCGGACTTAGAAGTACTTTTAGGTAAGGACGGAGCTTTAGTAAGTGCTTTAGGATATTATAAGAGGTGCCCTACTAGTTTAGATTAGATTATAGCCTAGTTTTTAGTATAAATTACATTAATAAATTAAGGAAAGAGTAGTCATCTGCGTATAATATTAGGTGTTATATTTCGGCTCTATTTATTTCCGGTAAGTCTAGCCTAACCTCTTACTACGGCTAGATATACGTGTTATTAAACTAGCCAAGCTAGACTTCGAAATGATTCTAGGAAGTGTCTCCCGATTATTAGAGCTAGAATGACCGAATAATCATTTAATATATTGTTTAATTTATACTTGATATTTAGTAACTCTTGTCTATAACTGTTTAAGTCTTAGGCATATTACCTAACCCACGACTTTTAAATCTTTTTATCAGATAGTATAAATAGTCCGGGAATCTCGTAGGATCGATGTTTTATTCCTATATATAAAGAATATAGATACTAAGGAGACTCAAACTCGCCTACCAAGTTATAAAGGTAATGATAATTAAGAACATATACTCTAACTCGGTATAAGCCGTTTTTAGATCTAGGGCTATTTTTAGAAAGGATTATTCTAGGATTCTCTATTTCTAAGGGGTGCCGTTCTAGCCCCCTCTATATATAGGTTTTGTGGCTTAAATTTGTAAGCCTAACGCTACCTTTTAATCCGAATTTCTATTATATTTATAACACTAATTTGACTAAGGCAAATCATATAATAATATCCGTAATACCTTTAACATTACTATTCCCTCTTTTTCCTTTACTGCCTATAGAAATACGTTTAAGGATCTAGGAGTACGTCTATTACCTATATCTACGTCAGGTCGCTATTAGGCACAACGGTTAAGACTTTTCCTTTAGAGCCGATTCATAACTTCTACCTAACTTCCTCGTTTATCGAGAATCTCGATTTAAAGTCCTAAGAATAGTCTAGCTACTCTTATATAACGGAAAAATCGTAGAATACTTTAACGCTGCTTACGACACGCTCGCTCCTAGTACTAGGCCTGATCCTTCCCTATTTGAACTATTTAAGGCTACTATACGAGTAGTAGTGAAGTGGGAAGATAAGGAATAGATTGTCCGCCTTCTATACTAATTTCTAAAGCTAGAGAAACTCTCTTTAATAATACCGGCTTCCTTAATAGAAAGTTACCACGCGTTTATAACAAGATATATAACAGGAAATCCTAAATAGAGCGTATCAACATTAGCGCTAAGATGCCAGCCACTATAGAGTAATCTGGTCTTAAACATCATTAATAAAAGAAGAATATAGGAACTTAGAGATATAGAAATGCCGGAGCTTAGCCTACGGATTTATAAAGAGCGTACGCACTACCGTGAAAGTGGCCTATTACCTTTTGGCTGTGCCTTTACGTCTACTTTCTAGTATTCGGTTTATTCGGCTAGGGGTTTTCCTATAAGTAAAGTTCGACCTAGCGATAATAGTAAAGACATACGAGAGCGTAAAAGTTTGGCCACCCTACCCCTCCTTACTATGTCCGGAAACTAAGGCGAAGTTTAAGGTCGCTTATATTAAGTGCGATAACATTAAAGACGGCGAGAGAGACTAGCAAGGGAAGGTTATAGGAAGAGGACTTTACGGATCTCTTAGCGCTCTTCTTACTAGAGTCAAATACAAGTATAGGCTGTTTATAGACCACGGACTATTAATAAGGCTATTGACTCTTTATATCGAGTGTTATATAGAATTAGGGCTATATCATGAAGTTGATCAAATTGATCAGATCTTCGGTTTTAAGGACAACAATAAGATACCTAGAGCTATAGTCTTAAGGATTTTATATAAAGAGGTCGAGGAGATCGTCTCTAATAAAGTAATCGTGATAGAAGGCGTGCTCCTGAATACGGGCACGATCAAAACGGTCGGCGTAGATAGCAAATAGAGAATATAGTATCTATAGAACTAGCGAAGGTCAACCTTAGCAAATTGATAGGCAGAATAGAACAGGGCTTAGTTTTATACTTCTTATACTCTCTTTAGAATATTTAAAAATTTCCTTTTATTACCTTATATTATAGTAGTATCTTAGCACAACTATAGCGCGGAAGGCACGGGATGCCGCTAATATAGCTTTCTTCTGATCAAAGTGAAACACATTCTAGGTCTCAATCTCATTCCCTATCCCGTCCTCTAACGGGGGACAATCTATACTAGCAGGTGATCTTAGCTTATAAAGTAATATCAAACTCGCAAGCCCCGTACGTAGCTCACGTGGCGATAGGGAGCTCAAATTGGTCCTAGCGCTTTATAGACGAGTGCCGTGATTACGGGACCTGAAATTGATCATTAGCAGTCCTCGCCGCCTCCCGCTTCTTTACTAATTTTAGACAAGAGCCTTAAACAACGTCTCAAATTAGCTACTATTTTTAGGCCGGGCGCTTCTATAAAACCGCTGACCTTCCTACTTGTCGAGGACTTATCTTATTTCTCTTCGATAGCTAGTCTCTATCTATAATTTTGCCTTTCCTCGTCTTTGATTTTAAGCCTTTATATTTCTATCGCCGACTTATCGTCGTCCTTAAACCTACTAGTAGACTTCTAGTCCTGTCCTTCCTTCTATCGTATCTGTCTTGCCTATAGCACAATGTCTAGTAGGTCGTCAGGCATAAAGTAGACTATAGAGTAAGCTAACAAGTTATATAGCAAACAACGAAAAGAAACGCCCTACGCCTTTGACTAGAGAACGAAAAGACTCGACCTCGTCCTTAGAAACTTCAATTAAAGTTCCCTATATTCTAAGGTTCGTAGAGGCAACCTCTATATGCTCTCCTAATAAGGCCAACAAGGACCACCGATCTCCTTTCGCGGACCCTCCTTCTCAGAAGACACAATCCTATATAGCGCAAGCATAGCCGTCAGATATTGGCTTCGCCGCTCTATTAAAGAGTACTATAAGAGTACTAGGTATACCCGAGCGGAAAATAGACAACCCACTAAGCCCGACGTTCCGGGAAGAACAACTATTAGAGAAGTATGAACAGGGGACTAAGAAGGAACAAGCTAAAGATTTAGCAAGTATAGACACTAGCCATACTTTATAGAAGTAGCTAATAATATCATAGAAAATCAAAACTAGAGTCCGGGTAGCGAAGTTTGTTCTACGAGATATAAATTTCAGCTATAGCCTTATCGTTCTTACTATACTTTTAATGACCTTTACGATCTTTAATATAACGAAACATTTAGCGTTACGAAACAACTTCCTACCTTAGGCTTAAGGGTAGAAGACATGGCTATAAATCACTGTCTTGATAATTATATATATCTTATTAGTATTTTGTTTGTTAATTTTCTAGAATTACTAGAGAGGGGGTCATAGGAAGGCAGAGAAGGTTACTGTCTATTCTACGCTCTTCGCGATAGGATTCTTTATTTTTAGTATCGTTATATAGACTATTACGGCTACTATTCTTTAACAGTCTAAGAATTCTGGCCACGGTAAGGACATATAGGGCTAGTCATACTTTGATAATAATAGAAGAGACCTGTTCTAAGAAGAAGTAGATTATATACTAGTTTATAAAATATAGGTAAGCTATCCCTTAAACACCCTCCGAACCTAACTAACAAACGTTATAGAATTGGTCCTTAGTTTGCTACCTTATCGAAATTGTCCTAGAATATATCACGGTCATCCTGTATAGCATAGTGTTCTATAGATACTACTCTAAGCAACGCCTACGCAAGTCTATAGATGTCCGAGACCGCGCCCGTTCTGACCTCTACCTCGCCTAACTCCGCTCTCAATCCGTACCGAACCTACCCGGCTTCGATCCTATGTCTCTATCCTACTCTACACATGCCAAGTCCCTACGCTTCCCTCCTTCCGTCTATAACAACGGCCCAGACGCCGAAGAAGGATTCGCTAGCGCCTAGTTCGTCAAAGCCAAATCAAACTCGGCTCTTAACACTAAGTCGTTTGCCCTCTAACCTCCTCCTATCAAGATCTAATCCGCTATACCCAAGGTCGCTCTAAACAGCTTCGAGAGAGCACCTTCTCTACCTATCGAGAGAAGGATAGAGCACGTATCCGCCGCACCCGGCGAGCAGACCTACGATGCCGTGCCTATTCTAGGCGCCTACGCTTTACCGCTCTTAAGTCCCGGATTAGCACAACCGCAACATCAGTAGTTCGGGAATAGAGGGCGAGCGATTACAAGTAAGCGGAGGATTAAAAGCCCGTCTAGATCACTAAAGGGCTAGAGCTAAATGTTATATATTCTGTTATAGTATCTCTAATATTTTAACTAGGTCTTCTCTTTACTAAGCTAACTATTATCCTCTTCTCCCTCTAGGTTTCCTTTGCCTGGTCTATTCTCTACCTGGCCTTTGGCTTAATTCGTCTTATATTTACCGCTTCTTATCACTTCACACACTAGCAGTCTAGCGCCGTTTTCTCGGCGATATATATTAGATCTATTATCTTAACCTTAATATCTATCTTTAGAGGCTTACTATTTAAGTAGTCTAGCTAATAGGTAGAACAAAGCAGGATACCTAAAACCAGCCTCTATTTTAGCTATGTCGAGAGCCTCTTACTGCCTATTAGATTGATCTGGCTAGGGTAGACCTAATTTAAGCAAATCTCTTAGATCATTCCTGCTATAGCTATAGGATATATGACAATAGGCATTTATAGTATTTACCTAACAACTATTGGTTATCTAACCGACACATATCATCAGTATATAAGCTCCGCCCTTGCTGCTCAATCATTCTATAAGCCCTACTACTAACTTTAGCAATTATTATAGTTTCTAATCACATATCTAGGTCGGGCAATACTAGGTGATACTTTTACTCTAATCACTACTATCATGTTTTAAAATCTTACCTTCGCTAGAGCATTGAGTCTTCTGAGTGGCTTGGTATATAAACCCTTTATTATATTAGAACTCTGACTGACATTTTAAAAGAGTCTTCTCCTAGTAACCGCCCCCTAGCTTTTGATCTTATATAGTCCCCGAATTCGTAGTCGGTTAAAGTTTGTAAAGGCAAATTTCACTACTTGATACTATATTATAACTAGCTAAACTCGTCTTCCCGAGTAGTCTAGCTCTATAGAAAGATAAGGGTAGGAATACTAGAATTTGATTATAGGCTAGACAGTAAAAAACTTAAGATTCTAGGGCAAATATATATATTTAAACAAGAGGGCTTATAAACGAGCAATAGAATAGTACTTTATACTTAGGTAGGCTCTCTAAGAATATTTTCTATATCAACATTTATAGCGTTCTACCTAATAAGCTATCTCCGTAAACTATCCCACGTGTTTTAGTCGATATTTTGATCCTATATATCTATTTTCCTATTCGTTTTATAGTTCTTTATTAGCCTAGCCGGGGAAGTTAGAAGTATAGGGGAAGTCTTTATACGGGTAGGGTATACTAGCGCTAGTTTTGCCAATCATGTAGGGTCGTCGTTTAAAGCTAAGCTAGGGTATAAGAATACTTAGTAAAATAGCTATAGTAAAGCCCGTATACCTATAGAGGATGTGTCAGCCAGCATTTATATATATACTTTAGATCGACCCCCTAATTAAGAACAAACTTTATTCCCTTCTTTAGTCCCTATCACTCTAAAGATTTTATCGTTTCTATCGTATCCTCGTATATTAATCATAAAATATCCCAAATGTCTAGGCAAAGCTACTCAGACTTAACAGCTACGACGTCGAGGCATAGCCCCGGCCATAGCACTATTAGTGCTTTTAGTAGCTCTATAAATCCAGATAAAGACTAGACTAAGATCTCGAATATAGCTAAGCGTAGGAAGATTTAGAATAGAATTGCCTAAAGGAACTACCGTAAGTAATTCTATAAACTCTATAGAAACCTATAGTTGATCTAAAGGGTAGGTAAGAAGATCAAGAGACGCCTCGAAGATCTCGAGAGAAGGGCGGAGTCGTCTTTAGCCTTACTACCTTAGATACCTATAGGGCTATAATATTAATAAGATCAGAAGGAGAGTGTTTAGTATAAGAAAATCCTAGAGAGTATCTATTACTAATCACCTCTAAGAATCTTATAAAACTAGTATAAACTAGCGATAGAAGACCTGATGTTTAGGCCCTTATTAGAGCGAGAAGGATCTCGAACGCCTCTTCTTTTCGTATACTATATATATCCTTTATACTAGTAATAACCGTATCACCTAGTTTTTCCTACGGGGTATTAATACGGAGATTATATTGCCCTAGTTCTATTAATAATATACTTCTACGAGACAAGTAAGCGGGAAGAGGATATAATAAGCCTATTTAATATAAGCTACCTAGGTTTTCTAATAACCGACCTCGAATTATCCTACGGATATAAAGATTCAAACCCTTATATAAATAAAATCCTAAGTCGCTAACGGCTCTCTTATATTCCTACGTACTTTTAACTTAATTAGAGTCAGGCTACCGATACCCGTAAAAACGAGATATTATAATAAGACGTTAATTTCTTGTTTAGGTTTCCTACGAAATAGAGTTCGAAGCTCTCGACACTTCTTCTAGAGTTATTTTACGATATTTAGTCTAAAAGAAGAAATAAAAACTTAGTCGTCTAGTGTGTTTTTTTTTATTCTTAG
This sequence comes from Cudoniella acicularis, assembly GCA_013054445.1. Classification (NCBI taxonomy): domain Eukaryota; kingdom Fungi; phylum Ascomycota; class Leotiomycetes; order Helotiales; family Helotiaceae; genus Cudoniella; species Cudoniella acicularis. The sequence continues at coordinate 11,469 of JAAMPI010000173.1, read as the reverse complement.
GGGAGGGAAAGGGGTAAGGGTTATTTCTTTCGTCTATAAGAAATCAGTTGATTTCTATTATAAACACTTATAGGTCGTCACTTTTAAAGAATAAAAAATAGTCAATACTATAGCCAGTTTATTTCGTAAACTTAGTAGTATACTATCTCGCCTAGTTAGTTCAAGTAGTACTTAATGTCTTAAATATGCCCCTCTTATATTAATTATATTTAAATCAAAATAGATATTAGAAATAATTGTCTATTACTCGAATAATATCTCCGTATATATTTAAATTAGAATAGCCTAGAATAATATACGTTAACGTAATAGAATATATAAGAACAAGCCCGAAACACTATGATTCTATACATACTTCACTCTATATAAGGACCACTTCCTTTCGCTCCCGTAATTTTTTATAGATTCCGATATACGGGCCTAAGAACTATTATAGTTAACCCGGACCGCGTCCCTTAGTATATAGGATAATATTAAATCTTTTAGACGATCCGTTTTACTTTCTCGGTTAGCTATAGCTGCCTTTCTTAAGGCCTCGATCTGTTTTGTTATTAAGATTAGCTCTTATATTTAGCCTTTTAAGACGAATTAAACTGACCTCGCTATTAGCTCTCTATAATATCGACTTTCGCGTATTACTATTTCGAGTTTTTATTTTCTTAAAAGACTTTATTATATCCTCTTAGTCTTTTCCTTCGCGTTTCTATTATACTAGAAGTATCTTCTTATCCTAACTCTTTTTCTAGGTTTAAAACCCTTAGGTCGTTAGTTCGTTAAAGTCAGGGGAGATCGGGTTTTAAATATCAAAGGTGTTATCCGTAATAGTATTAGCCAAGTTAAGTGTTAATAGCTCGTCACCGTCAGGGAAAATTTAGTTGTCCGCCTCGGTGTTAAGTGTTAATAGTTCGTCGCTATCGGAGTCGTATATTATATATTCGAAGAAAACTCCGTTGCCCGCCTTAATATTAAGTGTTATTAGGTCGTCGAAATAAGAATCGTAAGGGCAAACTTGGCTTAGAATAACATTAAAGTTAGTGTTCGCTATAATGTCGTCCGTCACGGTATTAAGAGCTATTAGTCCGTTAAAATAGGAATCGTAAGATATAGAATCTAGATAAACTAGGTTACGAATAATATTAAAGATCTCGTCTGTTATAGTGTTAGTTATTAAGTTAAATGTCGTTGTTTCGTTAAGATAGGAATCGAAAGCCATATAATCTAGGCAAGCTTGATTTTAAAAGTTATCTTCCGCTATAGTGTCGGTTGTTAGGCTAAGCCTCTTATTAAGCGTAAAATTTAATAGTTTATATAAGGCTCGCTTCGGCGACGACTCTCTTACGAATACTATTAGTATATTATAACTTTCGACCTATATAACAATTTCTTCTCTACTAAGGAGATCGGTACGACTAGAACAGTCTATTTTCGAGAAGATTCTGACCTAGGTAGATCTAGCTCTACCTACGACACGGTAACTAAGGTCTTAACGAACGTGTTGACAAGCCCTATTAGCCATATGCCCCTAACCCTAAGCATATAGATAATAGTGTTTAAAGGTAGATAGTATGATTAAGGATCCTATAGACTAGGTAAGCTAGTGATCTAGGATCTAGTAAGCCAGTCACTATACCTATCTAGAGATCATCTAAGATCTTATCCGACGTCTTATCTAGGCTTACGCACTAAAATATAGGAATTAAGCTATTTAAGGACGCTTATAGCCTCTAAGTTTTGATCTTATCGCTTACTACTAAATTCGTAACAAATCTTAACTATAAGATATTAATATCTAAATCTATCGTATAGATTTAACCTATAAAATCGAAGTCCCTCGTTCCTCTTACGGGTCGGCGAGCTATCTAAACACCCCTATCTAATACTAGTAGTAGGAAGCGTTAAAGCGATTTTATTGACTATAAAGGGCGCGTAGCGAGAGATATATATATATTTGGTCCGAATCCTAGGCCGCCGTACTAATAGCTATATAACAGGTATCGACTTTAAGTACGATCTACGCTTCGATTTCCCGCGAGGACTTCGTTAGCGAGGATTCCGTAAAAGTTGACCCGGCGTATAGCCGCTTCCTTAAAACTATCTACGAGGAAAACGAGGACGAGACTAATAGAACGAGAGGGATAGAGGGTGATAGTTACTAAGAAAACATTATCGGTAGATTCGGGTTGGCTAGCGGAGAAGAGAAAGCTAGCGGTGTCTATTAGGGCACTAATCTGATTAGATATCTTATAAGTTATTAGGATAATATAGGACTTGCTTCCCTTCGCTCTCGTCTAATAATATTATATTTAACTATTTTTTTAAACGTTGATTTTAAGTTTATACGTAGCGTAAGAAGTCCCTTTTTATATCGAACGGGCGAAAGATCTACTATAGGCGTCTAGCCCTACTAATAGCTCGACAAATCCGAGAAAAACCTTATTAAAGATCAGACGATCCGTTATTACTAAGAATCTAGAAAAAAATTACGGGTTATACACACCTCTAGAAGGTAAGAAGTAGGATGTTCCTATAGTATTATAGCACAGCCGAAACCTAGACGAATCGTCACCTTTAGGGTCGACTATCACTCCCTTATAGTAATATAAGCGCCGAGTAGATACGCTAGTGGTAAGCAAAGCCGTCCCTCCTCTTCCGCGCGTACGTAACCCTTCCGAAGCCGTGAATCGGCCCTACTCTACCCAAGTAAACCTAGCTCCGTAGTATAAACGAACCTTCCTTATAAGATTACTAGACCTAACAATCTAGTATAAGCCGTATAACGACTTATTCCTTTATAGTAACTTAGACGAATGACTATAGAGCGCACGTTATAGGCTATACTGACTAGTGTTTTAGCTATACCGTAGCCGCTAAAAAACTTATCTATTTCGAGTAGAGTAGAGTAGATTTCTTTTATAAATATTACGGCACCTAACGGGCGGGAATATAATGTTCTCTTTCGCTAGAGGTCAGAATTTAGATAATATCAACCTTCGCTAGCTGTTTCTTATAAGATATATGCCTTATAGAGCTAATCTAGAACTCTATTAGTGAATAAGATCGCGCTATTCGTAGGCAAATCCGAGCCCTACGAAAAACTAGCGCGAACCCCTCTTTTCCTAATCCTCTATATCTATATCGTCAAACGTAGAAGAATTCTACTCTTACTAACAGACGTAAGCTATCCTTTAGGCAATTCTTAAGGCGACTTGCTATTAACGGCAGAGGAAACATAAGGTCAATACCGATCTGCCTAATCTCTATTAAGATAGTACCTTTATAATATTTACGTCCTTTAGATCATTTAAACTCTAACCTCTTATCCTAAGGTATAGAGAATCCTATATAAACTTTCCTTTGTTTCCCTCGATTTCTAAAAGAGCTTCGACTAAGAATCTAGGGCCTCGCTCTTCTAGGACCTTATATAATCGAGTAGGCCTAGAACAATTCGAAGTTAAAATAGGAATTCGTCCGTAAAATACCAGCTACGCTCTAGGCTAGCTCTAAGGCTCGAAGAGAGTTTTTAAGGAATACGGACGGACTAGTCGTAGCTTCTATATATCGATATATTATAGATGTCCGGCCCTTCTTCTTTTACTATAAGCTAGATATAATCTATATTCGGCGTCAATGTTTGTTTAACCTCCCTCTAAACTGACCTACTGCTTATTATAACACAGTCTATTTTAACCTCGATCTTATAAGTACCTACCTCCGCTCTCTCTAAATAGACTAGGGATTAGAGCCGTACTAGTCGTAGCGGTCTCGGCAAGTAAGACCGGCCTTTATTCGTTTATTCCCTCGCCTCGAGACGTTTACGCTTATCGTTATAATTTTAAGATAGGCTTAGGTAGACGGTAAAAAGGAAATGCTAGTAGGGATTGTCAAGAAGCACACTACGGCACAGTTTAAGATTGAGTAGAGTCGGTATCCGGAATAGCGTATGCCTATAATCAATTTTTATTATAAGAAAGACTCGATAGACTAGAGTATTTGTTTTATAGTAAGTTACCCGAAAGCCGTAGCGATACTTAATTACTATATGACTAGGTTAAAATAAACTAATTAATTTAAATAATAAGACTACTTACTAAGCTCGCGTCTTATCGTTATATAACACTAAAAATCCCGCTACCAATACTATAGAAATAAGAACTAAGACGCTCTACTTGCCTCTAGGTATACCCACCGGAGTAACGCCACGCGTAGGTTTATCTCCCCTATATATAAACAAATCCTCGATACTTCTATACGCTTCTTCGTAATTTAGTATCTTAAGAAGTCTTTCGTAGAAGATAAACAGTACGTTGGCTATGACTACCTAAATCACTTTATCTTCGCCCCGTAGAACTAATACTTTACACTTTACCTATACCTCTCTCGAGTCGTTAACGGTAAGCGGAAACAACTATAATATAGAAACTTTAGCGATAAAGACTTCCCTAATAGGAGATAGNTTTTCGAACTCTACGCCTAGGTATTTCGTTAATAGGTAGAGAGCTACGGCGCCTCTACTATAGAATTCCGCGTAGCCCTCGTCTATTAGAGTAGCTAGTATACCGCCGTAAACCAAGTCGGTATAACTAGTATAAGAAGAGTCGAGGCAAAATACTAAGATAGCGATCTTTCTAGTTCGTTCGATCTAGGTCCGTCGACCTACGTCAAGTAAGGCGGGTATACTAAGTCTTTAAGGGAACGTTATAATCTCCTTAAATCCTAGTTCGGATTCTATACGCTTTATAAAAGCGTATTTCTCGAATTGATCACTTAGTATTGTTGCCTTAAGCGGGCTATTTATCAGAGTATTGACTATAAGAGTTTCGCTAGTAGCGTGTCTAAAACTTAACGTGCTAGCTATCTTATCGTAGCGGTTCTGGCTATCAAGTCCTGTCTAAGAGTTTAGTAGACGGGATTTAAAAGAAATCATCTAATATACCTATATTAAAGATATTAGTTTTAAGATTTCTTTTAATCGTAGTATTTATATATATAAGGCAAACCCCTTCTTATATATTAACTATAAAAGTAGAACTAAATCATATACTAAACAGAAAGATTCGAACCACTCGCCCTATCTTGCCTAGTGCTTTTTGATAGCGTACCCTGGCTATACGACAGGCCGTGCTATTGTTCTATACTCACTAACAGATCAAAGGATAGCGGGTCCGGCAGAAACGGTATTATCCTTCTTTCGGGTAGATCTTGGTCCTTTAAAACCGCGCCTTCTAGAGTCACTCTACGAGATATAGCCTCTCTCCCCGCTCGTCTTAATCTATTCCTTCGTACGGAACTCGAATGTCTCTTCGACATACCCTTCTCTATATCTTTAGGAAGCTTGTTCTAGGATTTTAGATACGCAAGCTATTAATATGTTAGTATATAGAACATAACTTCTAAGAGCATATTTATAATCTAATCTATATTCTACCGAATTCGATCCGTAGTTCTAAAGGTATAGAACTCGCTATTTTCGGGGTTATATATAAGTAGTACTACCTCGAGTCCGTATAGTTTTCCTATTTCGTAAGCTTTGTGTTCTATACCCTATCTCCGTTTCCTTCGTTACGTGTTCCGTTCTTTCCTCGTCTGATCCGTTATAATAGTCTAGAAGCTTTTAAAGAAAGAGATTTATATAACTTAGAGGATGTTGTCTTAAATCGAGAAAAGGTGATCACGGTAAGGCTGATTATTCGTAGTATAAGAGGGGCCATTTCCGGCACTATAGTCTTTTTTTAAGGCAACCCTAAAATAGATCTTAGTTAGAAAATAGTCCGATATATGTTAAATATAAGAAGCTAAGAGAGACGAGCGTGCCCCGTCCGTCGAGTCTTATAAACTTAGCTATAGACATTATATAGTAGTATATTATAGCCCTTAGAGGCCTCGTGGTTTTATTCTACGCTTCCTATCTGATTATAAAGATTTCTTACTTCTTTAAGCATTTGTTTTGCCCCTAAATTCGTTTTTCTATAAGAGGCTTTAACCGATATATAAGATTTTCGACAATACGGGTTAATATAATATTAGTAGTATTATTCCTAATAGGAAATACTATTTATATTACTATTAGGGTAAAAGATATCGTAAGCCTAGTAAGACGTTCTGCTTTACTATATATAATCAACCTAATACTACTAGCTTTAAGAGAACGTATAAACCCTATAGCTAGCATTTTCAGGGTAAGGCTAAGCGCCTCTACTAGTATATACGAGTGACTAGGAAGCGTTGTTATAGCTAAGGGCCTGGTCTATATAGCAGCGGCCTTGTCTTCTTAATATATTAATATATATAACATATCTAGGATAGCTAAGCTAGTAGTAAGTCATCTCTGTTTCGTTACTTTATCGAGAGCTAACGCTTATAAAGGCTACCGCTGTTAGCGCGGTCCTGCTATTCTCTTCTATAATATATATACGCCGACGTTTCTATAAGATTTTTTAAAAGCTTTATCTGATTCTTACCGCTATACTAATAGTAGCGATATATCTATATAGCGCGTCGAAGGATCTCTAGAAGGCGCCGATAGTATACTTATTCGCTATAATTTGCCTCTAGATAGCTATAGGTGCCTTCCGGTTCGGATAGACCCTCTACCGTAACATCAAGTATAGAAAGCCCTTTAACCGGGCAATAGTATAAATAATAACTTATAAGACTAAGAAGAGGGACACACCTGTGTCGGATACTGTCTATATATACGTTCGCCTGTCGAGACTATAGCGACGCCGAGCCGGCTAATATATATACCTTAGTATCCTAGGTGTAAGCTATACCTCGTTCGTTTAATCGTACCCCTTTTTTATGTCTTAGTGGTATCGAGATACTAAAAGGGATATTATTATTCTTATTATAGAAAAGATAAAGGGATTTACGCAGGACCTGTTCCGTTATACTACGAATAATATCGATTAACGTAACGAGATAAGAGCTATAATTAAAAGGCTATATAGAAAAGAACTAGATCTTAAATCATACGGCACTATCCTCTTATTCGCCACCGGTATTAGAATAGCAGGCTAGCTGCCGTATATTATATAGCTCTTAGAGGGGTACTATAATTCCGGAGAAAAGAATCGAAGGATTGTCGTCTTTTAAGAGCTAGACTCTAAAAGTAAGTGTTCTAACTCTTACTACTAAAGATTCTTACTAACTAGTCAAAAAGTATATTTAGCCTAGGTTACTAACATAATAATAGAACTACTTAAAAGAGATATTAATAGGGTTTGATCTACTTATATATTTTTTAAAACATTATTATTAACCGTATAATAGATACTCGATATCTAGCTTTTTGTCCTCGGTAATTATATTTCTAACCAAACGGAGCCGGGAGACGTCGCTCGTCTTAAGACGCGAATCAAAATGACATATGACGGTATAAATACCGAAACGCTTATCCGATCTAAGATTAAAGGTAGAGAGGGTCGTACCGTCGTTTCCCGTAAGTTTTATATCCGCTCTTATACTAATATCTCTACTAAAACATAAGAACATAGTATATATAAACAACGAGACTAGTGATAAGATTCGTGTGATTGTTCGGCAAATATAGGATAAGACAATTGATCTTAAAGAGCTAGAATATCGTCTCTATTCGGCTTAGGGAAACGACAGGCGTTTAGGTAGTAAGGTTTAACGTGAAAGTATAAAGGATAGGGAGGGAAACGTCTAGGCTATGTTTTTATACCTTTAAGAATACGGAAGTTATAACTAGTAAACAATTATACTATACTCTCTTTTTTTGTTTTCCTTTTCCTTCCTTTTTCTTTTTTCNTTCTCTTTTTATAGTATCTAGACTAGACTTTATAATTTATTTATATTAATAGGCTATAATTCGGAATAAGTACTGATTATACCTTCCTTATTATATATTACCGTTCTATCACGTATCAAATCCCTGACTATCCGAACTCGAACTAGACTTATAGAGCTAAAATTAGATTCGGTAAGAGAATTAAAAAAAGTACTAAATCTATATGCTCTTAGAGTTATACCTACTCCCCGGTAACGGTATATTTAATGCCCGATAAGGATAGAGTGATAAGATAGAGAGGATTTAAAAGTTTATAATATAAGAGCTACGCTAATATTAGCGGATTAAAAAGTCATAAGAGAGTAAGCCGTAGTCTTCGCTTATTTTTATAGATGTCAGGCAATAAGATCATAGAGCCTAAATAAGATCCTTAAGACTTAACCGATGCTAAAAATATACTCGGAGCTAGAACTAGCTCCTCTAAGGACGTAGTATAGTTATCTTAATAGGGTAAGGGGATTATAAAAGATATCGTATACGCTAAACTAAAACTTAGATCAATTATAAACTTATAAGAAAATAGACATATATAAAGTCAGGAGGCTAAAATCGCGTCTTATGTTCCCGGTGTCCGACCCTATCCCTATCGACACTAAAATTGCCCGTAACGAAGAGACGTCAGTAGCAACTAAGGCTACTAGTAAAAGCCTGCTAGCCCCTAGAATCGCTTAGACTCCTAGTCTCTTTAAGATGATTAAGTAAAGGAATAAGGAAAATGACCGATTAAGGTATAAGCTTGCGTACTAGCGGACAAAGTAAGGGGGGGGAATTATATCTCCTAGAAGAGGTAAGACTGGTTATCTAAAATCTCTAATAGGCTCTAATCGAGTATTATAAGCTTTAAAGCTCAATTGATTATGATTTTAGTATAAACCGATAAGGTAAGGCGGTGCGTGGCTTAGTACTTATCGATAGAGTAGAAAGAAAAACTATGTCTATATTTATTTAAATTAGTATAAATAGTAGTAGAATAACCGCTTTAAGGAAGTACGGGAAATAGGATAAAGGTTAGTATTTTAATATCGTAAGATAATTTAATTATATTTTAACTATAGCGATATTATCTTAAGCTTCTATTATTAAGTTTATTATATTATTATACGCCTAAGTAGTTATATAATAATAAAGTAATTTTTAGGGAAATAAATCTTATATTATAATATATACGAGCTATCCGTCTATCTAATCCTCTTACCTCCTACTTCGTTTTCTATAACGTAGGCTTGTTTAGGAAATTTACCGGAGGTAGTAATTCCTCCGGTATTTAAGAGAGCCTCCTAAATGCCTGTCTTCTCGAACACCTATTGTCTAGTAATTCTACTCGTTTAGCTAGAGAACTTTCCCCGGATAGTTTACTAGTCGTATAATTTAAAGAGGTTTCTTCCGGCCCGGAACTGATGTCCCTCGGAGGAGGTGACTCCTCCCGTATAGGAGAGAGATCCCGTCGTAATTCCCTAGCGGTATAACTTAGCGGCGGTTCTTCTAGCCCCGAACTAGAATAGTAGTAATAATAGGTCTCGTATATAATCACCTAATATAGCGGTCTTAGGATATTATTAATTGCCGTTACGCACTTTGATCTTAAGTAGATATTAGGTTCCGAAACCTGGCCTAGTAGTAGGGGATAATAATTATAATATCTCTTCGATCGGGACTTATTATAACGAAAACAAATATGTCTTAGAGTCGAAGAACTCGAGGCCGGAGTAGACTATTAAGAGTGTCTAAATTTCGAAGAACGTTAGTGATCTATTATAAAAGCGTTTTTTTTTCCCTATAATACTTAAATCTACCGATACGATATAGGCAGGTTTAAGACTCTATAAGTATATTTACCGGGATTATTAAGCTAATTCGGTATTCTTAGATCTAATTTTAGCTCTCTTCTAAAAGGGTCTTATTCTAGCTACTATATTTCTTAAAATAGATAAGGCCTACTAGTGATCTTAACTAGGAGCCGAATTTGGCTTCGCCTAAGAGCTTATTTCGATTCCCCTTTTTATCTTCGTTATATAAATCTTATATTATTTATCTTAAAAAGTAATATCTTTACTTCTAGTACCTAGTTACTTTATTAACTATAAAGCGCTATAACTATAGCCACTAGCTTAGCTTTAAGATATATAGTAATAAGATTTCCTTTTTTAAATCTGATAGGCTTTAGACGCTTACTTATTACTTATAGGACCTAGACACGTAATAGCCTAGCCTTTTCGTACTAATCGGCAATATATTAAAGTCACTAGCTCTTTAAGAGCTATTCGGAACAAAGAAGGTTCGGAAGTTTAGAAGTAAACGATATACCGGCGAAATATATCTTTACCTTAACGCCTCTAGTATTTTCTATAGTAGGCCTATCCTTATTACGGATAGTGACTTCCCTAAATAGGGCTTAAGGACTAAAGTACCTTCGGTAGAGAAATGTTACGAAACAATAAGACGAGCCTTACTAAGACCTATAGTAGACTCGCGTATTACTCTAGATAGAACTATAGATAGTATTTATTCCTACCTCCTTTTACCCTTTATAGACGTCTTTTACTTCTTTTCTACTAACCTTAGTGGTTTTAGACAGATCGCGCGCCGCTTAGCCGTATAGCTAGAGAAAGGCTAGTCGTCGACGCTTCTAAGAAGCACGTATCTTAAAGTAATCATCGTGACCGATAAGATACGTCTAGGAGCCTACGAAGAGAAGGAGGCTAGAAAGGCCTTTCTCTAGTTACTAAAAGAGGAAACGATATACGAGCTATCTAAACAGATCTCGGACATTTAAGTCGTCGCTCTTCTCCTAGATTATAAAGTCTCTTCTAAAGCTCGATATAGACGCCTAAAGGAGTGTCTCTTAAATAGATCGGATAAAGTATAGAGGAATAAAGAAGACGCCCGTACCTTATTCTCTATAACGTATTTCGCTACTCTTTTCCGATACGCTTGCGATTACTTTTCTTAAACCTCCGAGGGCCTATTCGATTTTATTAAGGCCTTAAGGAAGTATAATCCTATTATTAAAGACTTGGCTAAACATCTATCTATCTTCTTAAAGTATATAAAGTTAGTAAAGGAGCTAACTGAGTTTATAGTCCCTATTATCGCTTCGAGCATCCTCTTAGACAATTATCCTCTAGACACTTATAGTAAGCTATAATCACTTCTCCGAATATTTATAAAATCTAATTTTCGATCTAGTGTTTGAGCCTAAGGACGTGTTTCGGACCTTATATAGGGACGTATTTTACCAGGTGAGTGAGTCTAGAGTGATAGCCTTTAAAGGATCTCGAGATATAATCCTTCGAAGTGGCTTTATTAATAAGGTCGAAAGCCGGCTACGAGAACTTTTTAAGTAATCTAGCCGTAACCGGGGGAAGCCTTCTTTAGAGATCTATAGAGATAACCTTAGAGTTTTTAAATTGATTGATTGATTTATCCTTTTTACGTCCTTTATAAGTCAGAGACTATAGTAGGACGGCTGGGTTTCAAGCCCTAGCGAGTCAAGAGTATTTATAAAAGGTAGTAATCCAAGTATTCTAGGTGACAGTGAGGGTCTGGCCCTAATAATAACAAAAGGAAATAATATAAAGACTGATTAGACGNCCCCTTTATCTCTCTCCTCTTCCCTGCTCTCACTACCCTCTCCCCTCTCTATATGCCACTTCCTTATA
>JAAMPI010001729.1:0-10992 GCA_013054445.1 Cudoniella acicularis | reverse complement strand
AAAAATGGAAAAATGAATCGTGGAGAGGCGGAAACACAATCCAAGATTTATCGGCGGTTACAATCAAAAGCTTTGCAACCCAATAATGGCGCCTTCCATAAGCAGATACAGATCTCCTCGAGACAGTAGGAAATGCCGAAGGAAAGGGGTAGCGAGGGCAACCATAAGCGAGCCGGAAGCAAAAAGGGAACTTACGGAGGAAGCTAAGCCATCGCGCCAAGCATGACCGGCGCATTTGAGCAGGCGCACAGGTGAACTAGGGAAGGCGCGCATTAGAACATAGAATAAACGAGTTCAGAGCGGTGGCTCATTATGTCTCAAAACATAAATGGCCTAGCTGAAAACACAATTCTGTGCTTGTCAACACCCAATTACAATTCAATTTTTTGAATTGGTGAAACTACACGTCCAATTCATCCCCAGCAGCCACTTATCGAATTCACCTACTTCATCCTCTTCTCTCTTTATGCGCTGCAAACCCCTCTTTTACTTTGTCTCAACAAGGCTTCTAAAGTCCTTTATCGATATCCTCACAAAACCATTTCCCTCCTTTAAAGAAATTCGATTAAGAGCAAGAGCCAGAGCTACAAGTACGCTTCCCCTTTTAGCAAGACCCCGACCCACCTCTTTCAACTCATTCTTTTCCCTAACAATTGACTCAGCGCATTTCAGCTGCTCAATCTCAGCTTCTAAATCCTCGATTCGCGCTTTATTTTGCGTGTTGAGGCCATCGTATAGAAAGGCCGAGCAGAGGAAAAATGTGAGACTGAGGAAGACCCCTATTTCTAGTGGCTAGAACCGGGAATACAGGAGGCCAAAATAGGTTTCGCATTATAGTACGTAGGCAGCCTCAGGGCGTACTCAGGGTGCTCAGGCTATACTCAGGCATACTAACCCTTAGTTCAGGTTAAAGCAGCCGCTGCTCACGTCCGGAGACTAAAACGGAACCGGCAATGGTAAGATTGGCGTCTGACTTTCGTGGTACTTTGGCAGTTATTGCTTCGCTACTTTTAAGCGAGCCCCCGAATGAAATGCCAAGCCAGATCTTTACGGAGTAAGCCTTTACATCTCTGCTATAGAGCCGAGAGCTAAAAAGATGATAAATAACTTTCTACTATTAATACTATACTTACTTCTATAACTCAGGTCATTGCTGCCCAAGAATGATCTTCAATCGCCAGGTCTCCCTGTCCCTCGGTATTATTCTCCTTGCTACAGGCCCTAGTACATCATAAATCAGCAAGGTCAAAGACCAAAAATGAACCAAAGAACCTACGCATCTCTCCGCTGCAACCAAACCGCCAACGTTAGAGTAGCAGCAGCACAAGCAATCAATCCCACAGTGACCGAATTACCTAACAAAAACCTTGGCGCTTTCTCAGTATTATATGTCAACAGCGGAATCCACGCCTTAAACGCATAAGCCACCGAGTTCGTCGTTCCCAAAATAAACTTCCTTTCCAAAGTATCAGTAGCACATGCTTCGTTGACCATAGTCAGGAAAATGGGACCCGAGCCCTGTGCGAAACCGGTCAGATAAAAGGAGGCCCATTTCAAGCCGAAGGGAACACCGTCCCAGATTGCGAGGTTGAGGGCAGCGAAAAGGCAGACTGTGAGGGAGAAATAGACGATGGGACTGCGGAGTTGCAAGGCGTCGGAGGTCCAACCGTATGAAAGAGTGGTGACGATGGTGACGGCGTTGATGACAGTGGGGTAGGTGTTGATCTGAGGAACGGAGTAGGTCTTGAAGGATTTGAGCCAGAGATTCATGTAGCCGCCGATATTCTCACTGCAGATGAAGAACCTGAGAAATTATTAGTTTATCCTCAAGTGTTTAAACGGACGGCTACTAACGTGTAGTAGGCTGTGTAAACCCAGAAGTGCCACTTTCCTAGGATACGTCTAATACCAGACCACGTAAAGGGCTTATCTTGACCTTTCCCTCCGTCAATCATACGTTTTCGAGCAAGCTGCTTTTCTTCACTCGTCAACCATCCCACGCGAGTATTACTCGGCAAATCTGGAAGGGCATAATATCCTGCAAGTAATTTAGTATTGCTTCCTCCAATCAAGAGTGAAAACAATGTAGCGTACCCCAGAGAGCCATGGGAAAGGTAATAACTCCATCAAAAATAAACAGCCATCTCCAACCCGCGAGCCCACCAGTTCCGTCCATTCCTGTATAAAGAGCAGCTTGCAAGTACCCGCTAAACATCGAACCCACAAATGCAGATGCAAAGAAAATCGATGCCCGTTTTGCAAGTTCACGTTTTGTGTACCACCCACCGAGAACGGTATGAACAGCGGGGTAAAAGGTTCCCTCAGCAAGACCTACCAAAAATCTGCAGGCGTAGAGTTGGTAAGGAGTTTTCACTGCGGCGGTTGCGAATGTGACGATAACCCAGAGTAGTTCCCAGCTTGGACACCATAGTGAGGGTCGGATGCGTGTACAGATCAGCTGAGAGGGAATTTGACTTATAACGTAACCTATTGTCCACATTGTGGTGAAGGTTTGGTATTCGTTGCCGACTACATTGAGATCTTCTTTCATGCCGGAGACGTAGGCGTTGGAGACGTTGCCGGAGTTGAGGTTCTTGGAGAAGTAGGTGAAACCCGCCCATGTTCTATAATTATATTAGCTCCGTTAAAATAATTTCATGAGGGAGTTGGTACAGAATAAAGATGTCAAGCTTGAAAATTAATTTTCGTTCTTCTAGCGAACGGTCTAGACTGTCCCACACTATCTCTCGAATTCGAAGTCGGAGGGACTTCTTTTCAGAAGCGCTGGTGAGGGAACCTGACTCTGGGGAGCCTCCCTCGGTCTGGATTGTTTTCTTCTGAATATCGTGAGACATTTTCAGCAAATGCGTCAAGTCCCGACACTTTCTAGAGTTTCACAAAAATGTTTCTGCATGATATCATGGCGTTCGCAGGTCCTACATGTGTTCTATCAGACCCTTACGATTTCCCACTGCATGGATATCTTCAATCACGAACATGCTAGTGTGAATGGTGAGATGTAAGAAATGCAGTGAAGTAGAGAAAATATGGAGAACATTGCTGGGTTTTTAGACTGGGGAATGCATAAATCACGTGTGTAACGGTGTGTTCAACTAGAAGTTGTGAAATTGGTCTGGATCTTTGGCCGTTATGGGGTAAGATGTGGATAGCTTCATCGCCCCGATAAGGAGAACACGCAAACCGACTAGGAATATTAACAGAAGTGCGGAGATTTTATAATTGTGGAAATCTCCAGGGTAAGATTCTGAATGATATCATATGGGGACTAAAAGACGTGCTTCACGGATCACCTCGTACAACCCCACTTTTGATTTTCCGTGGTGGATTCAACATGCACTTTCACCCCACCTCAAACTGATGCTCTCTTTTATCTAGAGAGAACTTAACAGGTGCTTTTTTGCTCCTAGCCGACATATGGTTCGATTTCAAGGTTTGGAGAACAGCAGATTACACTAAATATCCCAAATCCCGGTTGATATTACTCCCTTGCCACTCCGTGTTAATTCTCTCAACTTCAAACCACTACCCTTTTTCGTGCCTTGATTTCATCGATTGGAACTCTGGAATCAACATTTCTCTATTTTTCACAAAATGTCACCAGCAACAACTATCAAAGACCTCCCAGTTTACGAATATCCGAAGCAAACTGAAGCACAACGTGAGAAACCCGAATTGGCCCGGCTAAATCATCTAAGGAGCCATTGCTAATTGAAAATTGCAGTTGACTGGGCTAATCTAGAAGCGCTAGACATCTCAAAACTTGACCAGCCAGGCGGTAAAAAAGCCTTGGCTACTCAGGTTCTTAACTTCATTGATAAGAATGGTACACACATTTTCTGCACTCAACTAAATATAAAACTCACCGTTTCCAGGCTTCTTCTATGTGACAGGACATGGATTTTTAAATGAGCAAATCACCCGCCAATACGCACTGGCTCAAGAATTTTTCCATCTTCCGCTCGAAGAAAAGACAAAGTACTTGGCCAACACAGCCGCTGGCGACTTCCGTGGCTACAAGGCCAAAGCGGCTGGCGCCAATGCTGGGAGAGACAATGATGAGAGGTACAACATCCCAAAATTTACACCAGAGCATGAACGTCCTCATCCGCAACTCATCCTAGACCACTTCGAAGAAATTAAGGACTTCTCACTTGTTCGTTCTCTTTTCCTCAATTTAACTTCTTTTGCTTTGCTAATGGAAGCAGCACATCCACAACAAAATCCTTCTCCCACTTCTGAGACTCTTCGCCTACGTCTTAGAAATCGACGAAGAGTACTTCGTAAATCGCCACCGCTATGATGCTGAAGGCCTCGAGTATCTCCGCTACATGAAGTACCACCCTGACCCAAAGGATCTCTGGGCAATTGGCCACACAGACTACAACACCCTCACCTTCCTCTTCCACCAGCCCGTCGCCGGCTTACAAGTCCAAACTAAAGAAGGCTGGCGATATGTGCGTTCCAACCCCGACTCCATCATCGTCAATGTAGCCGATGCACTCGAGTTTCTCAGTGGGGGATACCTAAAGTCGACTGTGCATCGCGTGGTTCGACCGCCGAAAGATCAAGCTGAGAAGCCGAGGTTGAGCTTGATTTATTTTGCGCGACCGGAGGCGGCGATCAAATTGGAGCCGGTGAGGAGTCCGTTGCTTGAGAGGCTAGGTTTGCAGAAGGAGATTGAGGAGGGACTTAGCAGTGTGACGGCGGAGGAGTGGGCGAGAGCGAGGATTGCGAAGGATCATCGGTTTCGTGCGGGTCTTGTCAAGACGAGGGAGACTGAGATTATTGCTGGTGTGCATCAGAAGTATTATGATTAGTTGCAATGATAATAGACCTCGGATTTTTACGTGGCATTAAGAAGTGATAAAAGGGGCGGCTTCGCTTCGGTTAGGGAGTTGCTCGCTAAAATTTCAGCATGCCAGCCCCTATAATTTAGCGACGAAGCCCGAAGCTCGTTTTATCTAGCAATTACCTTGTCATCTCATGAGCACTAAGTCAAGACGCAATAAATTAATCACGCTGTTAGGCCATCAAATTATTTCCGCAATGCATTTCTAACTAGGGGGACGAAGGGGAGTGGCAAGGTCAAATATTGACTGTAGCTTGAATAGAACTATATTAATTGTTCAGAATTGAAATCATGTAAAGACTTTAGAGGGCGAAAAGCGACTTATTTGAATTTATTGTTATAATCTATAAGAAAGAAATGCATACATAGGTGTCTGCCCACAATGCTGAACATGTGTTTCCAACAGCTGGGTTCTAAGTATAAAATTTCTCGACAGTCATCCCAGCAGAGGCAGCAATCTTACCACACTCATCTACTCACTATTAAATAAAAGGTTTTGCAGTTTGTAACCATGCCAATCTGAATTGACGTTGGAGTGGAAATCCCATTCCCAGCAGCAGTCTTTGAAGTTGTTGTTGGAGTCGGTTTACAGCCAATGACTGATACGCAGATGTAGATATCAGCCCAAAGGGTTTTGCAATTCGCTCCCACAGCGGGATTCTAAGCGTTGAACACGAATAGAGGAACATTGTGCTTCAAGGCGATTCCTGGGCAGGTGTCTTCTGTCCGAACTAAGTAAAATCCGTTGCAACTAGTTATCATTCCTGTCTGAATTGGCGAAGGAGTGCTGACGCCGTTTTCGGTTGAGGCGGGGTTATTTGTGATTGTATTTGTGCTACCGCTAATAATTCCGACACAAATATATGTATCGGCCCATATTCCCTTACAATTTGTACCGACAGCTGGGTTCTAGGCAACCAGGTCTGTGAGACCGATTCCATTTCTTGAAGCAATATTGCTGCATACACCACCGGATTTGACGAGATATAAGGTCCTGGAATTGGTTATTATGCTAGTCTGGATTGGAATAGGTTTTGTGATTCCATTGCCGGTTGGTGATGGACTTGTAACTGGGCTGTCTGGAGTACTCTCAATGACAGACACGCAGACATACGTATCTGTCCATAGCGCTTTGCAGGCAGAGCCTATGGCTGGATTCCATGCAAAGAACTAAGCCAATGAAATCTTGTTCTGTGCTGCGATATCTGCACATTGATCTCCTGATTTCACAAGGTAGAATTCATCACAGCTGCTGACCATTCCGGTCTGGATTGGAGAGGCTGTATTAATTCCATTTCCAGTTGGAGTTGGAGTTAGCGTTGAAGTGTTGAAACTCGTCTTAGAAAGAGTGGATGTCGGGGCAGGACCAAGCCCATGATTTTCTTCGATGCAGTATGAGTAGCCTTGAGTCAAGCCACCGCAGTCGGGTTTGGAAGACGGATTCTGTTCTTTTATATTAGGTTGCGGGTTTCGATAGGCTAGTAGCCTCAGATATTTATGTACATACAAAGGATACGAAGTTTCCAACATATATTCCATAGTACGCTGAAATAGATGCACATGTTTCCCCTACTGGGTTGTTATTTTTGTAACATAACCTAGAATAAAGGAGAACGAACCTCCCTTCAAATTGACTCACCAAGTGCAATATTTAATAGTGGAGGGGTCAACCTTTCCCGTTGGGGTTTCGCCATCATTTTGGCATTTCAAAGCTATTGGCCAGGTCGGAAAACAACTTAAGACCAACAGTCAAAGTATTCGCACGTTGTCGATGAAGAAAGTAACTTTGCCGCAGTGTAGCTTTCTTGAACATGTGTTTGTGAATGCGAAATTCCGTTTCTTTTACTGACCTACGCTCTGTCGTTCATAGAAGAAGCTAATAGAGCACGGATTATCAAATGGGTGTGAAATTTTGAATTTGCGTCACTAACGCGAACTCTGGTGAGAGTCACTCTTAGTGAGTGTGGAGGGACTGGTGAGGATCGCAATTTATTTTCACATGAGGATTTCATAAAGGACCAATACGGTTATAATATAAAATGTTGGAAACGCAAAGGAGTGTACGATAATATTAACTTGTAAGGCACGTTGATATACATTGAGCCACACGTTGGCGTAGCTTTATTCGGTCATCCTACCAGTATTTAGGCTATTTAGAATACAATATTTACTCCTGCCTCCACTGTGCAATTGTGCAGCCCCCTTCCTTAACGAACTTCGTCTGACACTTTATTTTATTTGTTCTCTCCCATCATCACTCAACAGGATGAAGGAGCGTGGCGCCGACTTCCTCGGCTTGGGATTTGATTGGTATATCCTAGTTTGTCTATCGCTTACTTTGAAGATGTCATCTTCCTAAAAATTACTAGGAAGAATGGGACCCAGAATCAGTGGAATCTCGATACGACCAACAGGTGAGCCTGGGGCTAGCGTACGCCCGCCTTGGACACCAACGTCGCCGAGTAAGTTTAAATCTCAGGCTGAACTGCCGCTGGAATGCTAAAATTTCTAGCGCTACGTTCAGAATGCTGTAGCATATGATTACAAGCCGGCTGAGACACCCTTTCCCCGGCCGTTGGACGCCATACCACACAATCTTCTCACAGCACAGGAACGCGAGCTCAACCAGTATTATTCTCAAATATGGGTTCGGACGGATTACAGCCCTGGATCCGACAACGTGCACGCAAATATGATTGCTGAGGTTCCTGATGACGTGCACCATTTCGACCCTCTGGAGCCCATTGTGGACAATAGCGAGAGATATGCTTTCAGTTCAGAAGGAGATGGAAAATATTTGGAAAAGGTGCTAGCTTTTGTACCTATTCTGACAGAGTTGGAAACTAGTCGGTATAGCTACCCAGATGAAAACACTCCATGGGAAGATAAACAATTGCAATTCTATTTAAACCTACCGACAGAAGGCGACTCCGAGGATGTTACAAAAGAGAAACGAATGAAGGGTCAGAGGAATTTTTTTGTTGCAGGTTCTGAAGCTTTGGCTACAGGCTACATCCTGTGGATTCACCTGGATGAGTTTGTTGTTGCCTTTTCGAGGTATTTTCATGGACATTTTAATAAAGACCAAGAGGGAATAAAGTTAGGTTTGTTTTGTACATGCATTTTATTTTGTTACTACTTCCATGGGTAAGACTCTTTACGGTACTTGGTGAGAAAAGACATGTGGAGGGCACATGGCACATTTAGCCTAAATAAATTTGAGCAAAATAAATTCCAGGTGAGAATATTGCGCAAGCTGTACGCAGATTGAAAGAGTCGACAAACTTAATTGAGAGAAATTACTACTCGGTGTAGGGGTGAGCATAGGGTCGGAAAGGCATACATAATTTAAACGTAGTAATAATACTATTCTAAGAGAACCTAGGCCATAAAAAATGATAGATCCCATCTCAGACCCCTATTATCCCTTATCTATCCATATTTCAATTCCTTAGAGGAAAGTGAAAACCCAGTGGATCAACAATTTGCTTGCAATAGTACGCCGTGACCGTCTCGGGAATGACCACGCAGTCACCTCTAAAAGTGAAGCCTATTAATGACAAGTTCTACGGCAAATGACAATGAATCAGAGACGGAGATAACATACACTTCTTATTTGCAGCCTCTCTTTCTTCCAGCTCTCTCTGCTCCCTTCGTTCCCTTTCCGCTTTGATTTGTTCTCTCTTTATTTTTGACGAGTCCCCAGCATCCTGCAAGGTTCTTGCGGTCTTATTGTCTGTAAGACCTGCAGTGACGGATCGCCGAGCCTCCTCTCTCTCTAACGCGGACGGTGAGTCTGGCATCGTCGTGTTGTTTATACGATTTCTTGAAGCCGAGTGATCGACTGCTATTTGGAAGTGAGTGGGTGAAGGCAGCCTGCTGTCCTTATAGTGCCTATCATAACTATCACAAACACCTTTTAGCAAGGTGAGTGGTGAGTTGCACGGTAGCCTTAGGGTGCGATATTCCACATGGCTGCCTAAATCTTCATGTCCGATGCCTGCCAACACATGCAGAATGCTAAAATGGAGTACTGCACATGTCTATTGATCCGGCTAATATGATAATCAGTCCATGAGTGGGCAAATTCCGGGATTGACACCGAGAATTTGTTCTTGACGCAGCCTAACTGAAAGGTTTAAGTCGGAACCCATTTTGGATTCACCGGGACTGGGTCGGTTAGAAGAGAGCAGCTGTTATTCCTTCATTTTACCTAGCCCCCATTCAGCGTTGTACTTTCCAGCAACGGCCTTTCTGCTCGGGAAGCGCTTTTACCAGGGCCACCATCTTCAGAAACATTGTCTTCACACCAGCGCCGTTCTTCCCGGCGGTGCCAGGCTTCTCATCGGGAGCTTCTCTTCTATAACACTCCTCTCTGTCTCAAGTTTGCTTTTCTTTTTCTCTTTTAATACTTCCAGGTCCAGCCTATAGTGATTCAAGTCCTCCATTTTCCTCCCTACAAACGCCTCAACTTCAGCCTTGCCTGGAAATCCAAGTTCCGCAAGCCCCCCTCTTTTGAGAACATGTTCGATATTAGGCCATAGCACATCTTCGTCAAAATTAAAAGATTCGCGAATTAATTCATTAAACCAAAAGCTTCCGTTTTCCATAGATTGGCGCATTAGAATTGACATCTTCTGATCTGGCGGAACTTCCGGGCCCATCTCTATTTCCCTCTGCGCCTCCTCCCCCTCCAAGGCTTTGAGAAATATAAGGAAATGCGTTTGGTACCGAGCTTCGCCAGAACTAGTCCAGGAGGTTGGGTTTTCCAATATCAGCCAAGACGGCGGAGAGAAGAGAAACTGGTATGGGCCGGCATAAGTCCATTCCCAGTCGATCACCGCAACTATTTCTAAAGTATCCTCCCTAACAAGTATGTTCCCCGGGCGGAAGTCGTCGCAAATAAGTTTGAAGGGACCAGAGTCGTAACTCTTAGAGACGAAGTGTGGCGCAAGGCTTTTAACTCGTTGGCGTAGGATGTATTTACGACGAGCATCAACAGCGCCATCTATAGAATTCCTTTGTTCGCGTAGATGGGTAGCGTTCTGCTGGACAAGGTTGTCAACGTATTCTGTAACGGTTTGAAAAGGTTCGGACAAAGGATCTAAATGAGCAATCAGGCAACGTGCATATGGGGCACACCTTATAGGAGTTCTTACCGTCAACTTTCACATATCCAGCTCTTTCTATTTCATTCATTTTTAGAGTCATTGGTGCAGACGTAACTAGCCAGGGCGTGGTGCCATCTTCATGCTCGACTAGGGATGGAGCTCCAATTTTATCGAAGTCATGCATGGACAGCTCTAAGAGAATTTTGGCTATTTGGCGATAGATCGTATAGAGTGCCTCGTCGCTGATATCCTTGCGTAGCACAGGGCCCCATGAAGGTCGAGGAAGTTCCTCCATGATAGTGCTGAGCGGTACGCCGTCAATCCATTCTTCGATGATGAAAGGGCCCATTTCAGGATCATGATTGTCGGCAGCCATACCAAAAGCTATGATTTCAGGAACTGGAACGAGAGTCTTTTCTTTCATGAACCTCATAACAGCAACTTCGCGCCGAACCTTTTCCTCGGGGTACATAACGTTGCCGGCAACTGGAAATCGCACTGCCCACTCTGTGCCGTCATCGAATACTACCTCGAAGCACCAGTTGAAGGACCCATTGCGCATCTTCACACAAATGCATTTATCGCCATTCCGGTACTTTGAAGCCAGCTTCTCGATCCCGTGTGTATTGTACTTTCCTAACCGATGGAGCCAATCCTCAACTGCAGACTCATGTATCTGGCTCACCTCGTCAGGATCCATGTCGGCAAAAGTATTGTTTTAAATTAATAGAAATCAAAGAATCGTATAAGAACCTGTGGTCGACAACTTTGGATCAAGACGATGGGGGAAAAGGAAGAGCAAGTAAATGCGGCGTCGAAGAGCAAAAGGAGCGAGCGCTAGCTACGGAGGCCGAAGCACAGTCACCACGCAGAAATTGTGCGCCTCAGGCCATAGTCCAAACATCGCTTTATTAGGGACTAGTTACTTCTCTTATATATATGTATATATCATTGCTTTAAAATATTTATATAAGAATATATTTATATTCGAGTGTCTAGTTTTAGAAATAA
>JAAMPI010001728.1:103-10994 GCA_013054445.1 Cudoniella acicularis | reverse complement strand
CCTCATTTCCTCATCTTGTGCATCAGAAGGATCTGCCTCAGGAGTAGCTTCTTTCGTCGCCTCTTTCATATCCTTATCTTCAGCGTGCTCGGGTTGGGCAGCCGCAGAGTTCTCGTGCGAGGCCGGCGCCAGCTTGTCTGAAATAGTGGTATGTTTGAGTTCTTCACTTGCCGCCATGGTAGCAGGATCGTCTTTTGGGGCATTTTTACGCTCGAGGTGTTCTCCTTCTCCTTCGACTATTGTCCTGGCTGGCAAAGTGTGGTTAGGTTCGGTGACATCAAGTTCGTGATTCGCGATCTGCATATGCCCGCTGCTCTCAGAGGGCGCGGCATCTGCAGAAGCAAATGGAGACATGGCGAGGGCGAGAGTGTATCTTCATCAAAGAAATTATGCTGATGCGTTGGCTTGAGAACGTGTGCCCCTCTCAAAAACAAGACCGCGATGCGGCGCGGCCTCTTGCTCTCCGTGGCGCCGCGCTAGCGAACCTGGTCATTCAAGGCGCTCTCACTTCACATCATCTGCGACTTTACCTCATTCACAGATGCCACGGTGATAGCATGCTCACATGATATCAAAAGAGACTAGCCCTTGACCTCGATTCAATACCTCCTGTTCAAATACTGCCCTTCTCTCAGCTTTCCTCATCTTGATGTTACTACCTAGTCCTGTTCAGCCTCGTGATGTGACTTTTGGACAAGTTATCGAGAAGAGACTCAAGTAAGTTAAATGAAGAATTTAAACAATGTTATATCTCGCCTTTTTTTTTTTTTTTTGGTAAACTTATAATTGAAGTAGCTTAATATCTTTTTGCTAAAGCGGCATTGTACGAAATACACATCCACACACACATATATATATAAAGTTACGAATGGTAAAATTCGGTACAAATAGTCTCACAGGTCGGCCATTTTATAAATGGACTCCCCATACTCGCTCATACCCTTTTTAAATGCCGAATTCCCAGCTAAATCTAATATTAGTACGCCGCAGTAGCAAAATCACGTCTTATCACGGTAAAGATAGGCTACTTATTGTAGTATTCGCGAGTCAATATTTCACTGTGAGTATACCACCTACTTTTTTGAGCCCCCTCAGACTTTCGTCCCTTTCTGGCACTCGAAAAATCCGATCCAGTAGAAGTGTGGAGTTGGGACCGTACAGCTTCTTGAGATCACTGCACGTGCTCAGCTTCTGGTATTTAAAAAGCAAAGTAACCTAGGACCGTATCGCTGATCATTCAAAATGGTGTCTGCCTGCTTTTTGTTTACTTGCCCGATTTTTTGGACATTTTACTTCGGGCTCTAGTGGTTTTGATGTTAAGCCTGAAACCGATGTTGCTAACTTTGCAGCTTTGCTGCGATGGTTTTTGAAACCGTGTTTACCAACATGGCCTTCTAATCACTCAAAACTACTATTTTACAAGCCAGCCACCTGAAGTTAGAATATCGTTTATCACGATATCTTGATCTCCGCGGCACCGGTCGTAGTTCGCTCCCCGACAAAAGACATCCTAAAAGCTCAAGCCCAATATCTTGCCCGAATTGCCAACATCATTATACTTATCCATCCAAAAATGCCTCTGCCTAGGCGGATTGGATCGGGGCAGGAAGTTTGTCATATCGCAACTCTTTCCGACTCCTCAAATCTGCGGACAATCAGTCAGTCTCTGGCAAATCATTTTCCAGAACTCCAAAAGGTCATTTATCGAGCCGCTCGGCCTAAGCGCCTTGACTCCAGGACTGCTCTATCCGGGTACCTTCGCCCCAAAGATAACCTTCCTCTTTCAAAATCCGAGGGCCATATTGAAATGCTGAAAATGTTCTTTTATCTACCAAAAGCACGAGGATTTGAAGAGAATCGAGCTTTTCAATCATAAGCATATTCATTTACAAAAATCATTGTTTGAAGCCTTGGAAAAGCTTGAGAGGCCTTCTAATGTTCTAGGATTGCCTGCAGAAAGCCCCGCATGCGGTATACTAGACAGTTAGAGACCAGTATTTTGTTGCTTTCGCTGAGATGGGAAGTCGCTTTAGTCTCTAGCGAATCAAACCTCGGCCCTTGGCTTCTGGCTCTTGAAAGACAACTCGGTTGCTGTAGCGATAGCGCTCAACCTTTCGTGCTCTTGCGTAATTCACTCGCTTTGAAAATCTTACTCTTTAGCAAGCTTGTCTCTATTCTTCAGGTACAACATTGACAAAAATTCTTCCAAATTTCCGTCAGAGGGGTGACTCCAACCTCACCATTCCCAAAACAAATCCTACCTAGAGATGTACGTCCCTGTTTAACTTTTGGAACTACTTTGAGACTAACTATGAGCAGATTCCCAATTTCCTAGCTCGCACTGCACATTGTAGAAGTCTCCCTTCGGCACAAAGGAGTCAGCCATGGTGATTGTAAGGTATGTCGACGATTTTGTCGACGAAGAGTCATATTATCTCCCGATGGAGAATTCAAGGTACATTTGTGTCCATCTAACTTTACTTCGAGGCTAACTAGGAGTAGACCACCTGAGCCCTACCCGTCAAGACTTAAGCAGTTTCTCTTATATTTAGAGGAGTCAACCTCAAAGGTAAAGAGCCCCACAACCCCCACCCCCTAGTTGTATCCTAACATGAGATAGGCCACAAGTACCGTAACTGCTTCAGACCGGTCAGATTCGCCACCAGTGTCATGCTCAATGGCTATGGTCTTATACAACCCAATAATAGCAACGGCCAAGACCTTCGCCATCACTTCATCGCCTGCCTCAAGAAATAGTTTCATGACAGTCCCACTAGAGGCCCGCAGAATGTTCTACAAGCTGGCTCTCCCATCGAATCGGCAGGTCAAAATCACAAGGTTATCTCGGGAAAAGAAGCGGACTGGCAACGTCACTTCTCTTTTGCGGCTGAACAAACAAGTCTATTCTGAAGCATGCGACCTTCTCTACTCTCGTAACACCTTCATTTTTGGAAATACCCCCCCATACCGTGAATATGAAGATGCTAACTTTGTTGGGTTTGAGATGTTTTTCAACCGTGCCTTCTCGTCCATCCCCACCGCCGCTATCAAGAGTATCAAGCTCAATCTCTACCTTCTCCGTCCTCTATGGCAGCAATCGGCTCACGAAGTCAAGCAATATTTTGTGGAGGCTTTCATGGAGAGGCTATCATATTTCGGCCCGCTTGTTCGGTCTACAGCCAGCACGATGCAAACCCACGAGTTCTTTCCCGAAATCCCTATCATTCTGAGAATGGTCCAACAAATAATCATGCACCTCAAGGCCCTTGAAAATGTTGAGTTGGAGTGGCACTCAACAATCCATCCAGATGAGGGTATTTTCCGGCTTCCTGAAAGACATTATAACATGGTTTTTGGACCAAACCCGACTCTGACCTCAGTGAACTTTATTGCATCCATGGATGTAATCAAGGCTATGCTGCAGAAGAAGGGTCTGAAGGAGCTTCGGATGACCAAAGCTGTCGCTAACGTCTTGAAACCTGCTCTTGACACATTGCTGGAGGAACAACCGTCCGCCAAGAAGATTCTCAAAATCTACACCGAGTTGTGCCTTGAGCATAAGAAGGCTTTGGAAGACCACGCATTTCCGGCACGAAAGGATGATTGTACCTGGGCTTAAAGTGTTGCTTTGTTTGTGGATACTGTATTTGAGAGTCCGGGTGCCGTGAAGGATACTGAGGATGCCGATGGCGCTGTGGAAGCTAGTGATGCTGATGATGCAGAAGACGCCGATGATCTTGAACCGTACCTTGATTGATTTCTACTGTAAGCAGGAGCAGCGACCGTCTTTCGTCTCATACATGCAATGGAAGTTCTCTCTTTGGTGAATTTTCTGTCTTGATATACTCTCGTTGAGAGCAGTTCGTCTCTGGCTTGCAGATTCGATAGAGCGAGTTCAGCGATGCATTAGAGGCTGACTTGGGCAACCAAAAATTGTATGTACTAAAGAATCACCAATAGAGCCAATGTCATTAAATTTGAATAAAATCACCGGCTTGTGATTTCCCATTCCCACGAGAGTGGTTGTTTTCTTCTTCTCTTTTTGTTTGAACTCCCCAGGAGCGGTAATTATTTTAAGATCCTTCCATTTGGTGAGCGCCGCTATGGATGAGGCGCTCACGTTACAGGTGGTAAATTACTGGGTTGGGTTTTTGCTGAGGGCCGCACTCGATATCCAGCTTGCCTAGGGGAGTGTTAAGAATACCTCACAGGCACAAAATCACTCACCTTTATAAAGCGAATATTAAGAAAGGACGCGAAAAGAGACTAATTACTACGATATCTATGGGTTGCCGTCTTACTGTGAGTACCTTAACTTATCTTTAATAATTTCCACGGCCCTCACGAAAAACCGGACCGAGTAGTTCAACAAATTCCATCAAAATCCGACGGACACTTGACCCTAGGAACGCAAACAGCTGGGAGCTAACCTTTCAGGTGGTCTTTATTCTTAAACAAGCCTAGTTACAGCAATTTTGTGGCTCCGAAGCCAACCTAAAAATGCGGCGGTCCCGTCTTTAGGATACTCTAGAGATATTGACTTGGTGGCCTTTCCAAATATTCCCTTTTCAAACTTTACTTTCTTCAAGTTCAAATAAAAATCAAAGAACCCACACACTTCGAAACTCGATTAAATCACTGCATCTATGCTCGCAAAATTCAAGATATCAATAAGCCTCAACCACAAATCTGTTCTATGTGGTAATGCTCGGGTTCCAGAAGCCCAGCAATTTACTCTGCGTCCCTCTTGCCAAGAAAAGAGGAGGTAGAGCGCATCAGGGAGTAACTAGAATATCCCAGCTTTTCAAGCGCTGATTCAAGGTCAGTATTTCAACAGAGTAAATTGGTTAAGCACGTACTGACAAGAGAAAGACATTCATTTCCAAAACCATATGGACAAACCCAATTTCCCACTTGCTCGAAAGCGGGAATTCATCCAAACAAGTCCGTATATCACCACCCAACCACCAAAAACAACCTTCCTATCCCTCCCCCCCGAAATCCGCATCATAATCTACCACCTTGCCCTCCCATCACGCACCATAATCCCCATCACCGCCCCACCAAAAAGCAAGCCTAAAACCCAGAGAACAGCACTCCTCCGCACCACAAAGCAAATATACACTGAAGCAAGCTTCTACTTTTACACCCGCAACACCTTCCGCTTCAGCAATGGTTCTTTCGGCTCCAGAAGCCACGCAAATCCCCAAGGACTCCAGCACTTCCTCAAACGCGTCCCAGCTAAACACCTGGCGCTCATCAGGCGCGCCGCGATAGATATCTACCTGCATTTCTATTACTGGGGAGACGAAGGCGCCGCTGTGTCTTGGTTGCATGGACCTCCACAGTGGGGATCACCCGCCATTGGTGACGCTCTACGAATGGCCGACCAAGTAACTAAACATCTGACGGGCTTGAAATTCATTAGTTTGGAATGGTTCGAGGGCTTCGATACATACCATCCGATAGGCAATCAGCCGATTTATCTTCACCATCGTTGGAGGATTGAGCATGTTTTGCAATCGTCTCGGAATGCGAAGTGTTCAATTGGCATTATGGAGAGGTTGCTGCCGGGAAAGATGCTGAAAATGATTGTGATGGAAGAAAGAATGGCCAAGATGATGAAAGCCGCGCTGGATAAGTTGATGGAGAGGAATGGATTGGCGGGGAATATCCTTCATAAGGTCGATTCATCTGGGCGTGCTTGGGTTGTTCACTACCTTTTTGTTAGAAAGGATTTCAAGGATATATTGAGTGGCTCAAGTCCCTTGGGTTGAGGAGTAGCTGATATCGATGAACAAGTAATCGGCTGTGGTGGAACAGGCCTTTTAAATAGTCAATCTAGCCTCAAAAGCGTTTCATGAAACAGTTTGATTGACGACATCTGCCCACAGTCGACAGGTTCGAGACGTCCTCCAGCCCGAATGAACGGATTTGTAACACTGCGTGATAATTGATAGAATTTTGCAGAATTCTGAAAACAAGAGGGCAATAATGAAAATTGTACCTATTGGTTGAGCGGGAGAGAATGCCGAAGTTTATGTAGCGGATACGAACTTCTGCGCATCTCTAGGAGCATGGTAGTATCCATTGTTTGCCCTTAAGTATAATACCATTGGTGCACACATGTGAAATAATATTTTCAATTTCCGCCGAGTCCCAAGTCTCTAAAAGTACATCAGCAGATTCTTTCCCGCTTAGTTACGAGAGCGCATCTCTCAATAATTCCAACAACCTTAACCCCTAGTGAGAATTATGTTCAGCTAATGAAGCATAAACATCCCAAGCCCAGATAAAACACGAAAAGCGGATATACTGCTATGCCAACCCTATTCCTCACCACGCCACTACCTCCAAGAATACTAACTCCTGCTGCCAAAGACCAGGCGATCAAAACAAGGTAAATAGGTATCCGTGCGATCATTGCGAGACCGACCGCCGAAAGGAGAGCTGCGATGACGAGAGGGAAAAGGGTATAACCGATGATACAAACGCTCTGGGCGAAAGAACTGGCCATATTGTCAGCAGAAAACCTATTAGAATTTCGAGGTGTAACTCACATGTTTCCACCCAGTAACTTAATTTGCATAGTAACGACAGCCTCGCCAACCCAGATCATCGTGAATACTCCAGAGAAAACCAAGCTTTTCTGTTTTGAAGCCGCATTAAAGCTCAAAAGTAAACTTAACAACAAGCAGAAAACTAATGGACCCCAGAGGTCCCAATCCCTCAAGCCCTCCGACATATTCCCCTGGCTGAGCAAATGATCCGCATCGAGTGCTCTACCAGCAATACCTACTAGCTCTTCTCTCGCACCACTGATTCCCGCGCCTCTGATATTCTCATACGCGCCTCGAAAACTAGTGGTATTTTCAAGCATAGAACCACCAAAAAGATATTTCGGGTACAGGACCTCGCGCATCTTGGTCCAAACGGCAAAAAGGTCGCGGCTAAGCGTTTCCCATACTGATTCATCGATTGTGTTCGTGGGAGCTCGTCGGTCTTCGCCTGGAATGCGGGAAGTAAGATAGGACTGGTTTGAAGCTTGAGTGTCGGGGGCTATGTTGCCAGTGAGCGGTGCGCGAGAGGAGGTAGCTTGGAGGGGGTCGTCCAAATCATCGAGATTAGCTGTTCACGCATTAGTCGTTACCCTCCCATATGCTCTCAGCTCCAGTAAGCCATGAAATTCCATACCATCATCTGGGTCTATCAGATCATCGTCTTCAACTTCTGGAGAGTTGTAGTGTTCATAAGGGTTCGAAGAGGACGCCATCTTGTTACGAAGCCAGCCCTTCCGCCTAGCGCATATGTGAATCCAATGTCCCCCTCTATGCACTCGAGCGCAGTGGACACGCTCAGGTGGAGGAAGTGGTGATAGGTGATATTCGTTCTTGTTCTACTTTCTCGAAACCGTGGCCGGTCCTTACGCAGCTCATGGCTGTAGTGGCCCAAGCTTCTACGCTACTGCCAATTGGGCTTAGAAACAGGGAGTCGGAATCACATGATCAAACACCTATATCATCCGAGACAGTTTTGGGGCTTTTTTTGGACGAGTATTAATTTGCAATTGGTATATTTAATAACCCCGCAAGCTCCGAAGCACAAAACCCATCGAAACCTTCCAATATCCCCCAGTATCTTCAGGAAGCAAAGCTCATTCGAGTCATTCCTCATTAAAGCACATTCTGTTATAACACACGACTCATGGTACTCATTTTTCTTCAGATGTCGTTCATTTACGACCAAAAATATTGATTATCCCTTTGTACCTCTATTGGCCTTGAGACTTGAGTGGTTGGTGGATTATTCCTTAGGCGAGAAGAGCTTTGGGACCAATCTGCGGGAAGGCTCTGTCCTTGCGCATCGCCATACGGACTTCCGTGGAGATTAGGTTGAGGGCCCACCGGGGATGAATATGTATATCCATGCTGGCTGGAAGGATGAATGTGGGTTGGTGATGCTTGGGTCATACTCCAGAAACCAAATCGCCGAAGATTCTCTTCTTCACGGGGGTGCTGGTATGGGGTTCTGTGTCTACGAGGCGGCTCGTTCATTCGCTCACGTGCTAGTCTTTGGATTGCTTGGTTTTCTGGTGGCTCATAGCCAGGTAGTGCTTGTTGGTCCCAGATTGGTAATCCACCAGGAGGCTGTGCTTCTCCACGAGGAACACCTCGGCCGTAGGATGCCATATTCCCGTTTATGCCGGCGAGAGGCCATACAAACACGGCAACATCTTGGATTGAGGTCATAAATTCATCCAGAGGCGGTCCACTCTTTTGGACTTGGGGAGCATTGAGGCCGTGCTGGAAAGGGGACTGTGGATTTGGCTGGTGCCGATGAGGGCGGATAGGGTTGACCCCCCATGGAGCCAAGAAAACCCCAGCTTGTGGTTGGGGAATGAGAGGGCGAGCGCGGCGCAGGACGACCACCAAGCCGTCAGAGGTGCAAGACACAACTGCCTCAATCTCGAAAGGCTCGACTCGAGGTTGAGGATTGGCTCTCGCTGGTTCAGGTTCGGCTGGAGATACAAGGCACATGGATGACATTGAGGAATGAGAACCTTGTGGCTGGTCAAAGACCCCTCTAGAGTCATCAGTTTCCAGGTCAGTACCCTCTCCTGACGAAGTTTGTGAGTTGCCGGTGAGGGTGTGAGGTGCCTCGGCGCGCCTGACAGGTCCATCACTGTTACCGTCATGTGCTGTATGTGACGCGCTGCTCTCCCTAGTATCGTCAGTGTCGACATCCATATGGTCGCGTAGTTCGACCCCTCTGTCTTCGGAGTCGTTGCTCTGGCTAGCTTCACGCATTTGCTCTCCGACGTCCTCCTCACGGCGTGGATCTCGATACCAAAATCGGAGGTAAGCGATAGAGTCATTGGACTTGGCACTTTCCAAGCATCTAATCGCCTCTGGCTGGCAATTTTCCTGGATACATTCATAGAAGCTCTTCTCTTGAAACTGCTCTGGCGTCACCCCAAGAATGCTCGAAACTGCGCTCGTTGCATACATGACAGTCAATGTGCGTGTGAATCGGTTGAGGATGAGGGCAGCCCGAGGTTCAAAAAGTGAAGTTTGAGGTGGCGTCCTAAACTTGGAGGACAAGTGCTCCAGCATATGGTATCGAGGATCCTTCGGGGACGAGGCAAAGAGACGGCGAATGGCTGGCGCTTCAGCAGCTCGACCTATCTATCATTAGCTTTGGCATTCGCCTCATCCTCGATATAACTTACGCTCGTTCTTCGCATCGCCTCGATAGATGCTTGTGCAGGCAACAAGGACCTCATAAACGACTGTGAAGACACATTCACAACCTATCCATTGTCCATCTCGTCCTTTGATCCTTGCGTAGTGAAGAACAGCGGCCTTGTCAAGTTGAATGCCGCGATCATGCACGCTGCGGGCAAAAGGAACCTCGGCAGGATGAAAATAGTCAAAGCAAGATTTGCCAGTGACTTCTTCTGGTTGGTATCCCAGGATGTCAACAATAGACTCGGACGCAAACAAGATGTTTGCGTCGGGGGTGAGGTCTGGTAACACGGGTCAGCTCTTTTGTCAAGGCTTGTCCCACCACTTGTGGAACCCCTCCAAGGCGTGCTTGCTTACTGTGAATAGTAAGAAAAGTGGTCTCCATGGTGAAGGATCTGGCGTTTGTATCTCTTAAAAGATGCTCAGTCCTTCTGGAGACACAGTGTTGAATGATCAACCCTTAACAGGTTGGACGAGAATCGTGGCCCACAGTTTTCCGAGGGGAAGAAGGCAAAGGAAAAGAGAAGGGGTTTATATGTGTGGGCGAGCAGAATGCGGAGAAAGGTGTGGCGAAAAACGAACTGGATCGGAGAAAGAGGGATGTCCTGTGTTGCACAGTACTACAACCAGTGTCAACGTTCTGAGGAGTTGGCGAGTTGTCGAACATGAAGCTAGATCACAGGGAAGATACTTGAAATGCTACAGCTTCAGGACGGTGTGCCTCTGGGCGACGATCCGAAGGTTCTCTTATATCTGAGCCTCGAAATCAAGCAACGATACTAGTCTACTCTACTTGCTAGACAATGTACACATGGAGGTGCCCGCTAGTCCACTTATAAGGCTTCTGCGGGCTCGGGAGTAAATGGCAGCGAACTAGTCCTGCCTAATGCGGCGATGCTTGCGAAAACCAGTACACCAGGGACTTGTTTATCCCAGTGGCGATCGACGAAGAAGGCAGGCTGCCTCAGCCCGTCTGTCATAAGGTTCGAAGCAGCGGGAAAGCTTGGGATTTGGAGCTTGAGTGGGAGTTCGAATTTGGAGCCTGGGGAGCAAGGAGGGACCGCCCCGGTCAGGACAGGACAGGACAGGCTTCGTGGCCGGGTCACAAAGCCCGTGCGTGCGGCGCCAGGGTGGACTGAGGAGGGAGGGCTCGCTGAGCAGTGCGCTGTGAAGCGCGAGAACTCGAGAAGCCACTGGACAGTAGAGGGACGTGGCGCGGTTTGATACAGAGGAGGAGCTGAGGAGGGCGACTGGAGAGGCAATGCAATGGCACAACCCTTCAAGTGCACTTTGGCCAATCCGCGTGATGTCTGGATGATAGACTGCTGTGGAAGTCCGAGGTGACGGGTTGGGACTTGTGGTGAAGTTGTTTCGTGAAATGTACAAAGTACTCCGTGCAGTATTTTCGAGGTGCCTCAGTGCCGGAGCCGATCACCCAGGGATGCCGCAGCGGGCGGCGTTGCAGCTTTGAAGGACTGCTAAACAGTGTCAACGGCCTCTAAGACGCGTGAGGCCCGCTAACACTCACTAAACACTCACTAAATGTTCATGCCTGTTCCAGACTTCAGTGCACACTGCACACTGAACAGGGCCAGCAGCCGGCACGGTCAGGCTCCAAACASSYCSTMTMKRCTCRTKKAKRGKST
>JAAMPI010001727.1:0-11009 GCA_013054445.1 Cudoniella acicularis | reverse complement strand
TTCGACCAGCCTGTGAACGGCCAATCGTTGTCCCCAGGCCCCCATTGCTCAACTTCGCCTGCCCTGCCACCCTTCGTGCTTGGCCCCTTCCGGTCTAGCCCCTTTTTGCCTCAACTTGGGCAATCCTCCAATCCAATCCTTCCGCACCATCCAAACTCTCTTTTTCCTCCGACCCATCCTCTCCCTCTTTAACACACCGCCCTTCTCTTTTCCTCTCGTTGTCGTTGTCGTCCTTATCCTCAGCCTCAAGTGATCATCGACGCGAGGTGTGTGTCTGAGATTGAGATTGATTGAAAGAGCCTCGAGCCTGCCGCCAACTGTATTCTTCGCCCTTCGCCATCGCCCGCAAAGCATCGATACTTCCACCAGCAGCAAGCAGCGGCGACCTTTGTTCTTAGCCTTCGGCTCCCTTTTGTCAGCAAGAGCAAGAGCAACTGCAACACAGCGAAACCATCGCTCGCACGCCCAGCATCTTAACTGCTCCTGCCCGCCCGTGCTCTTTCAGCCAGCAACCCGTCATCTCTCCTGCCTTTCACCTCTTCGGTCGCTCTTTGTTGATTGCGGAGCATCGCGCTTTCTCTCTCCGAATCGTCGTCCATTATTACTTCAGGCTCGCCTGCTTTCGCCTCTTCCGATAGAACACCTCTGTAATTTGAACGACTACATAGTCAGCGACGCGTTTCGTTTCCCCACGGTTCCCCCGGTTTTTGTCCTCACTCTTGGATCTGCGCAAGCAAAAGCTATTCATTACAAACTTTTCGACACTCTTCATTGCTGCCTGCTTCAAAGGCTTGCCTCTGCTCAGCACACGAGCGCTTTTACAACTACATAATTCTTCCTGCCTTCATACGTACGAATCGATCGACCTCCTCGATCGTCTAATTGTCCTAATACTTTTCGAATCTCCTCACTCGTTGGGCCATCTCCAAATCGACCGCCTTCATTCTCTCGACGTCGAGTTGCAAAGCCCACCACTCCGAGAATCTCGTCATCTCACACCACAATCAACCTCACAAATCACTCCACCTGTACAGCATCACAACAATGAGTATGGACGCAGGCGGTCTTGCTCAGATGTCTTACAACAACTTCCCATCCAGCAATGGCTTGGGAATGCCCGGTTCTGGCTTTGCGTCCAGACGTGCAAATGGAGCCAATCTCAAGCGTCTTTCATTTGACACCAAGCCAGCCGACCCTCAAGACAACGGTGCACCAACACCTCGCACCTCGCGGTCTCACTTGCTTGCCGGATTGAGGACAGCTCCAAAATCTGCTACTTCAAGCACATTCCCTTCAACTGCACCTCCGACCCAGTTGCAGCACAACACTGGCCTGAGTGGAAGCATTTATGCTGATAAGGAAGCATACGGAGGACCCAAAACTTCAAACTTCTCTCATCAACAGAATGCTTACAGCCAGATGAGCGCTAACCGTCAGATGTACTCTGTTCCCGAGCAGATCCTCGCTCCCCCCGAACTTCACTTCGATGATCAAGGTCAGGAACAAATGGATCCAAACCTGTATGCTCAGTTAGTAGCTACCAACATGTACCTCGCCGAGCAACAGCAACGTCTTCAACAGCAACTCATCAATGTCCAAGCAGCCGCTCAACAATTCCAGGGCATGAATCTAGGTATGGGAAATCAACAACAATTCGCAACACCGCCGATCACGCCGCAAAACATGGGAATGTATCAACAGCAGCAGCAGCAGCAGGTCAAGAACAACATGCAACCCATCATCACTCCTGTCATGGGTGCCCAACCTGGTGTTTACTCATACTACAACCCGATGACCGGACAGCAGAGCTACTTCATGGACAACAGTGGCCAACAGCAACAGTACATGGACCAGAAAATTGTTCAACAATCAGTCAACTACTCCCCACCTCAACAGCCCGGCACCCCAAGATTCCAAGTCTCCCCACCCCCACAGTCCGATACTCCGACGTTCGCTCGAAGCATTAGCCCTCCAAAGAAGTCGCAATCACCACCCCAAGACCACGCGCCATTGCCACCACCATCCGCTGGTGCGTTCCGTCGGGGACACCGAAAGGCAACTTCAATGGCTATTGGAATTGACAACACAACACCGGTTGAGGGCCCACGATCGGCTCTGTTGCCAAAAACTCAAGGTTTCCCTCAAACGCCAAGTGCTACCGGCTTCGGCCCTGGTCAAGCTCGCGCGGGCGAGCACCCGATTCGCCAACCTCGAGGCCCACCACCTTTGGATGAACTCATATCGAAACCAACAACCAAATTTGAAGGTAGCAAGAACTTTGCCACTCGCACACGCCGAAATGCTGTTCATAATCTGGTTCGTGCTGGGATGGAGCGTCGCAGGGCACCAGGAAGCAGCTCTGGTAGCATGTCTCCTGTTTCAGAGAATGGTGAGATCACATTCTCTGTTTCTTCGGACAACGACTCGGACAGCGGTCGCAGCGGAAGTGGAAGTCTTTCCGGTCGACCAAGTCTTGGTAGCGCTCGCACTTCAGTGCATGGTGCGATCGGCTCTGATCGCCCATCCTCCCGTCAAAAGGAGCACTCTCTGGAGCGAAAGTCTGTGGCGTCGGTAGATAGCAGCTTCACCACAGCCAGCGTCAGCAGCGATGAAGGCCAATCCGTCGGAGGAAGCTTCGCGGCTGTTTTCAAGAACGGAGGCAAGAAGCCTGAACCCACTGACGGGCAACGAAAGGCGCCAATGCTTGTTCTCACATCTGTTGAGAAGCGTAAAAGCTCCGTCTTTTAATGAACCTCGACAAATTTTTTATCAACACCGGGTAGATCCCTAGTGGTTGATATCCAATCATTCATTGTTTGTGTCAATTTGATATTGCATTCGACTGTGCATATTCCTCTGCTTTTACACTTTACGATCAACGACGATGAAATTACCGGGTCCTTAATATCGATTTTCCAGATACAAATACAACAATTCTTCACTTTTCTTACTTCGATGGTGCCTCATGGATGGTGGAAGGAGGGAAGGGGATGCATACGACCTTGGATTGTATTCATGGTTCTGCATTTTGGCTTACGCGAGTGCTTGGGGTACGCGTTCTTTTGGCGCCTTGTTGCTTGCGAGGGCAGCTTGACAGGCTTTGCGGAGGGTGGATTGATGATGAAATTGTTCAGATATATGATTACAACCAGCCTGGAAGCGAGGTATGAAAGGATGACTCTGGTTGGGTTACATTGGTGCATAGGTGAAAGCATAGCTACAGGCTGCGTGGGTGAGAGATAGAGGATCAAGATACAATGTAGCAAAAATACTCTATTTCCACACGATTGCGTTTCCATTCCTGTATTTCTAAATGACTTCTGACTTTTATGGACAAGTGTCCAAGTGAACTTTCTCCACAAACGGAAACCCCCAAATTCCTGCGTATGTCGGATTTCTCAAAATCATCAACTACCTTTTAATGACTCAAATCATACGTCACAATAATACGATGTGCAACAAAACCCCGGATTCTCCAGCTTTCATGCAAGACGTCGAGTAAACAAAAACTTTGCGCATGTAAGCGATATCACGTCACGAGTAACGTCATTTGGATCTTGCGATATGCAACAAGAGTTTGTTTTTGCGAGTGGGGACAATAAGCTTCGTATTCAAAGTATATGCCTGCATTACCTTTGATTAGTGTTAAGAATTCGTGTTCACAATATTTCCCGTGCCTAGCAGAAGAGGAATGAATGTTGAGGCTGGGTGTTAAATGGAAATATGTTGAATATGTGCTGAGTTAATATTGCTGGTTGTTTTGCGTTTTAGCCTGTGCTACTGTCGAAAGAAAACGAGAGAGAAAACAAGAGGCAGTCGCGGCTGGGTGACTGCGACAATAATAATATTGTGGCTGTGGTATTAATATATATTCTTTGTTCTTGTTTGTGTCGGGAGCTTTTTTGGGTGGTTCATGCGTTTTATGCGGGAGGGTTTCTGGGGCTTAGTAACTTTGGTAACTTGGGAGTTAGGGAGGCCTCGGGAGTCGGGAGTCAGCGTTTTCTAAATTTTTCTTCTTTCCCGTGGCGGGTGGGTTCTTAATTGTGGTTGGTTATGTGTTACGATTTATGCAATATGTGAGTTGAGATATTGGCTTAGTGTGGAGAAATATATAATATCAAGTGATGCTATAGCCTCTCTTCTGTCACGGGGTTGGCTGGGGGGAAGCGATTTAGCCTACGGCGTACACTGTACAGTACAAACAGGTATGAATGAAAATGCCTAGGTTCCGTTCGTCTCTCGTGAGAAGATGCAGTCGGGTGTTGGAATAATAATGTGGCTGTGTTATTGCTTTAAAATCATGCGTTGCCGTTTTCGTGGGCTTGGGTTTTAAGCTTCTTACTGTTCTTGCATATGTGTGGTCACACTCACAGATGTTTGGTTTCTTCTCTTGCAGATCTCTCGGTCCCCTCGGGTATCTATTTCTAGGGTTACTTCTGCAGCTAGCTAGTCTAGCGGGATTTTTGTGGTGGGGTAGCTTTATGCAATAATGTGTGATGTGCTGTGGTGGCTCGGTTATACAACTATCCATATCATATATTGTAAGTGCTATACCTACGAGAAGCATGGCATGTATGTACAATTACGGTATGTCAATTACGGTATGTCACGGGGTTGGGGGTCGGGACCGTCTGCCTGCGGCTGTGATAGTGGCAGTGATGCTAGCTGTTGATTAGACTTCTTACTACTAGGAGTGCCTCCGGCGCTATTGGGTTAGGGGAGGGGAGTAATTGGAGGGTTTTTTAATGGGGAATGGCGAGGCGGTGTATGCAATATGAGGTGGGATATTGAGAGTGCGATGTGCAGCAGAAGTTTTGCTGTTACTTTATTTCCTTTCTTTCGGTGAGCGAGCGAGCGGGAGGAATGAACGGATGGGGCGGGATGAGGTGGGATAGGAAGAACATGGTACGGTAAGTCGGGGAAGGATTTGATTTGTGTTTTGTGCCTTTCTAGAATGTGTTGCGTTCGTTATCTTCCTTGAAACGTTAGAGTATGGTAGCGCTCCTTACTCATTTACTAACCTTGCCTGGTGTGAGATTTTTCATCAAGGCTGGAGTCAGCCAGCTACGGGTGTGCTGGGTAGTTCACTTATACATCTAGATGTATTGTTGAGGCGGGATGTGTAATAAGAGCGTTCATATTCAGAAATGCGATGTGCAGCAGAAGTCTGTTTGCTAAATGCTGGGTTCCTCGTGGCCTTGACGAGGTTACTGCAAGGCAGGCGTAGTGTTTTAAAGAGAATTGTTCCTATATTTTCTATATGACTACATCACATGGATAAGCTTTCTTCATCACTTACTGGCAAGGTTCAAACACATAATACCATCTCCAACGGCCCAGCCCGATGTGTCTTCTCAAGGCGAACGCAGAAGAAGCCTTCACGACAATTCTTATTTATGTCAAGGATCTCACTCATCCAGTCAGTCAGCCATATCTTATATTAAAGTCCTTACTGCAGCATTTCTGCATACTTCCTAGCTCTTTTTTTCAGTCATGATATGTAATATCATATGTGTTATCTAAAGTGCGATTTGCAGCAAAAGTTTTAAAGGTGGTTTTGATATCAAGGTTTGTTGTCAGGGGAGAAAGGGAAATGGCGGGGGCTACGGGGAGGAGATGGCGGTGAGGTGATATGGTGAGGGGCTCCCCTGGGTACTTTACCGAGGAGAACCTGGAGAAGGTAGGGGAGGGAGGTGTTTGCAAGGTTGTAAGCAAGCGGCTCTGCGGGGTGAAGCGCGGGGGTTTGGCAGTTGTGGTGAGGGATTGTGAATTGGTGATGTGGTTTGTGAGGTGTTTTTGTGGGTAAATGCCATTGCTTGCTGGTTTGCTTGGAAGCTGGCGGGAAATGTAGGTAGTGAGCGAGGGTGGACATCAATGTGGAGTTTAACTATCTTGAGGGACCTGTTTCGGTGAGTGCGTGGCTAGAGTGTGATGTCAGAGGGTAGAAGTGCGATGTTCTCTGAGTTGTTAGAGAAAAAAGTTGAGGGCTTGGAAGTTGCAGAGCCTAGCTGATCCTTACAAGTTCAAGATGCGTGGGGACTAATTTTCCTACACGATCTCTTATGAAGAAGTTTTCTTTTTTTCTTTGCTGTTCACATTGAATGCTCCATTTTCTACGAGATGAGGCCGAGGTTGCTTGCTTGCTCGTGAGGGTCAGTGGCTTGAGTGGGTGGCTTTTTTGCCCGTCGTACTATAGATCCCTCTCTACACCTACGTCAAGGTCCTTCGGTATTAAAGCAGTGCTTGTGAGGGAATAGTATGCAATAGTTTCAGCGTTATTGAATTTGCGAAGTACAACAAAGTCAAGTCTGGAAAGAGGAGAGGGATATTGTACGACTTTTTTTCGACCTGGTCGATTTACCTTGGGTGCCTCTTTACAAGGTACCTTAGGGTACCTAGGGATTAAAGTAGTGTTTATTGTAAAGTATGCAATAGCAATGTTGTTAATTAACGTTGCGAAGTACAACAAAATTCACTTCATAAAGATAAATGGTATGCCCGCCTTTTTGCCTGTCTTGTCTACCATGGTTCCCTTACTTCATCGACCCTCAAGGTACCTACCACCTAGGTCTTAAAACAGTGATTATGAGGGAAAAAGATGTAATAATAATGTTGTTATTGAGGTTGCGATGGACAACAAAATCCTCCCGTTCAAAAGGTTACATTCTTAGAGCATTTTTGCCCGTCTTCTCTACCATGGACCACTCATTGTATCTACCCTCAAGGTACCTACGACCTAGGTCTTACAGCAATTTTTATTGCAAAGTATGCAATAGTTTCAGCATTATTGAGGTTGCGATTTGCAGCAAATTCATGCCATCTACAAAAACCTACTGTGTGGCTGGGAGGGGGCAGGAAATCCGGATATTTCTTCAGGCTGCTTGTTCTTATTATGAAATGCTTTAGTATATTATATGTATGGTGTTTATGCAATACGATGAGCGTTAATGGAAGTGCGAATTGCAACAAGAAAGTGTTGAGTGTTGGGTGTCGTGGGTTTGCGAGGTGGTGATCGTGAGGATTGTCAAGGAGGCTGGGGAATTTTTCAAAAATAAAAATTTCAGAGTCAAGCTTGAATTTTGGGAATATTAGGCACGCAATTGGTATATATTTTGTGAATCGATTGCGCAGAGGTCATTATTTGACGGAAAGAAAATGGTTGTGTCTGTTTATGTCTTCGATCCTCCTGCAGTGGGCAGTTATTCACCTACAACATTTCAAAGCACAAACGCGATCTAACTGTGAGACATTATTAGATGTAAAAGGATGTGAATTAATACATCCTATCATCTTTTTACGATTGCTGACTAGTAATTTAAGTTCATATCTATTTAATGCTTTTCAAGTGTTTGGTGCGACTCGGGACATGGACCGGGCAACAGTTGAACGGACGAGAGAGCCGTACCCTCGTCACGACGAGATTGAAGCGCGACATTCAGACGAGACACATGCAATAAGAGAACTTTTATCCAAAGTGTGGTTTGTAGCAAAGATTTGTTGTTCGTAATGATGTTGATGGAACTTATGCGAGGTGGCTGGAATTTGGCGGTTGGAGAAACACCCCGCCCTTTTTATTATATTTTCAATTATACATCAAAGTACCTGGGTACTCTTTGAGATGCAGATAGTTTACTGCAATAGAGGAAGTTATATCCAAAGTTCGAAGTGCAACAGAATCTTGGAGTCCATGGGAAGTTCCTTTGAGGGATAAATACGAGGGGGCTGGGAAGAGATTGAACATTTTACCACCAACTTTTGAGAGGCTGATTATGCTAAATAGCTCTGCATAACCAAAATTTTACTTGGTTCTTTTATCATAAACAATGTATGTGACTGTCGTTAGATTTCATCGATCTTGGAAAAGAATTTTATTTCAGTTCTTTTTTTTAGATCATTACATCGGAACATGACGAAGCCGTTGCAAGCTTGCAGCTCCCGCAGCAGACCACAAGTACATGGGTCCGTGCCAGCCATCACCGACAACAAGAAAATAGAGTGATTTATATTAAAAGTGCGAGGTGCAGCAAAAGCTGCGTGTTTGTGGAGAGAGTGGCTACGTGGCTAGGCGGTCAAGAGAACTATGTTATGGTCTCCGTTATGCTTTTTGATTTCTAGGGTAGAGACAGTGAGGATGCGCGTTATAATGGAGATGCAGAATACGTAATAGCGGGATTTATATTAAAAGTGCGAGTTGCAGCAAAAACTTCGTTTTGACGGAGAGGACGGTTACGTGGCTGGGCGGTCAAGGGCTCGAGGATAGTACCACGTTATGATCTCCATTATACTTTTTCAACTCCAGGTTAAAGTTGTTCTAAAGTAATGGGTGCTAAGGAATGATATGCAATAGCAAAAATTAGATTAAAAGTGCGATTTGCAGCAAAAACTTGTTATTGATGGAGAAAAGGGCTGGGTGGCTACGCGGCCAAGGACTCGAGGACAGGACTACCTTATGATCTCCGTTATACATTTTCAGCTCCTGTATGGGCATACTATGGAGAATTCTAATGTTATGGAATGACATGCAATAGCAAAATTAGATTAAAAGTG
The DNA here is from genome assembly GCA_013054445.1 of Cudoniella acicularis. Taxonomy (NCBI): domain Eukaryota; kingdom Fungi; phylum Ascomycota; class Leotiomycetes; order Helotiales; family Helotiaceae; genus Cudoniella; species Cudoniella acicularis. Next base: position 2,462 of record JAAMPI010001727.1, on the reverse strand, counting down.
CGATTTGCAACAAGAACTATGTGCTGATGGAGAGAATAACTACGTGGCTGGGCGGCTGAGGAGCGAACTACCTTATGATCTCCGTTATACTTTCTCAGGCCTGATGATCAAGCTGCATTAGAGCAAGAATATGCAATAGCAAGATTTAGATTAAAAGAGCGAATTGCAGCAAAAACTGTGTGTCCAAGAAGAAGTGACGCGTCGGGGCCTTAGCGGTACAAGAGCCACCTTATGATCTCCATTATGCTTCTTTTTTCGAGGATTTATAGAGTGGAAAGTGATCAATCGCGGAGGAAGGGTACGTAACAGAAAGATTTATATTAAATGTGCGATGTGCAACAGAAAGTAAACTGTGGAGGAAGGTTGAGGGGCTGGGATAGATGAAAGCAACACAAGATTTAGGTGTGGGTATTCTTCCCTTATTTGTTCTCTACGGAAGGCCGACGAAAATTTTTGCCTTTCAAGAATGACATAGCTGTGTAGTCTTTAGTTAGACTTTCTGTTTTTGTTGCTAGAATACCTCAGTGATGAATACCACCTACTTTTCAGGAAAGAAGGACTTTGTCTGATCCGAGAGTTCTAAATCATGACCCGTGAATCACAATATATCAATTCACATCCAAGAACATTGAAAGGGTGAACCCTAGGCTAGCACCTATGTTTTTTATTTAGAGCGTGTGAAGTTGAGGGGTTCGAGTTTCGATTGACTTTCAACTGATTTTCGAGCATTCACTAGGCAAGGGTAAAAAACATGTCAAGGTTAAAACTTTTTTTTTTGCTTGAATTGAGAACAGCCTTTACAAAAACTGCATAGACACATAGTAAATCCAAGCTAGAAGAAGCGTGGTGAAATCTATAGAACTTTTTCTAAATTAATTTTGATTCTGTAGCTGACCCACAAGACACCAATTTTCTTTGTGGGCCAACAGCTATTTTAAACGGTAAGATCACTTAACTTGGTTTCAAGGGGCTATCAACAAGAAAATGAATACAGTTGAGAGGTTTTTTATGTCGTTATTTAAATTCTTTGAAGTGTCCGTGCTGAAGTGAAGAAGCGAAACCTCGTAAAATTCCAATTACATGACATGTTCTACGATGACATATGCATGTGGGATATTATTTCTCTAGTCATATTGATCCTGTTGAAGCAGAGTAAAGTTCCGGATATGTCAAATGTAGCAAACTAGTTTGAATACGGCAAAAATAAATTTGGCCGATTCAATTCTTATTAAATTACAAAGCGCCAAGGACAAACTACAGGAAAATACAGGAAAATACCCTCTATGAGATAGGCAGCAGTACCTCCTGGCCTGCGATTCTGTACTATGTACACATATCGCAGAAGGCTCGAATCCTACAGAGGGCAACCTCTTCGGGAGCCGCAATAGTGATTTGGTTTTCGATAGCGACCACGACGCGCAACACACTACGGCAGTGTTCGACCTTGCTCATCCTTTCCTCCGCCAGGACCCAGGGAAGACGAGGCTAAGTTTAGGGTAGAGGAAAGGCTAAGTAATGAGTACTTTGAAAAATAGACGGAGAGGGAGAGGAAGGAAAAGAAAGGCCTAGGTAGGCGGAGGGAGAGGCTGGGCAAGGTCGAGCACTGGACGCGCTCCTGAGGCAGCACATTCTCATACTTCTTCAATAATCAGCAACTGCAACACGACTGGATAGCCTTCAAACTCTCTCGATCTGCGCGCTTGGTGTTACACTGTTTTGAGGAGACCGACCTATCTGCGACATTGCGAATCTACGAAGTCAAGAGCAGTCTTTTGCGACTCCTCCCCTCGACAGAAGCACATGGAGTCAGAGTTGCAGGGCAAGAAGGTTAATTCTTGAAGTGAGGCAGGAGCCAGCTATTTAATCCCCCTGAAGGTGCTTATCGGAGGCCAAACAACGCTGATTGCTCTGCAAACCTAATACCACGTAAAAAAAAAAAGCTCATCTGCCGCTTCCGCCCCTGCTAGATTCAGAACAACACCTATTCTATTCGAATTCAAGGTACGTCTCCTTCCATTCCACGTCGATCTAAGCTAGCGTACGCATAGGGTAGCTAATCAGCTGGCTAACGCCTCCATTTGACAGCCACTCGCCTGCTAATCGAGATATTATTCCACCCGATTTACAAGGACAATCGGCAACAACGAGCGCCAGCTACCACCCGCGGGCACAAGAGGTTCGAGATTACGTTCTACGGTCACATATGAAAACGAGGCGTGTTATAAAATAAGAAGAGATACTTTGGAGGCATTTGAGGCGAAGAGGGTTCGAGGGACTGATAGGGGAGGTGCTTGGTAGAAAGATCTACCCTGCTTTTCCCAAAGCCTTTGTGTTAGCTCTGATATTATTCCTTCCTCGACCGCTCCACTATTCAGCTAGGAGGGGCGGCAGGTATTCCGAGGGAATGTAGCTGGGTGCGCTCACTTATCAGTGCACACTTGACTAGCTAAGAACGCCTGGTT
>JAAMPI010001726.1:0-11027 GCA_013054445.1 Cudoniella acicularis | reverse complement strand
AAATGACGCAACGGGCTTGAAAGGGCATGTAGGTTGTAGGAAGTTCGTTTTGACACATGTTTTTAACGGCCGCCAGTAGTCTTGCCGGTATTCTCCCGACGCAATTTATTTCGTTCATATTCCAGCTCCGTACGAGAACAATGCGATGTCAAATCAAGGAATTCTTTCGCTCCAATACCACGGCCTCAGTCTAGTACAGGCCTAAGGGCTTCGCGACGTGGCGAGTTATGATTCAACGCGACTCACCGTGATATTGAAGTTAGCGACGCATAAATCCGAGCGCCACAATAAAATCAGCTTGGAGGTCTCTGGATGGGGCGTCAAAGAGTCTCTCTTTCGCGTTACGCGTCAAACAATCCTCTCATCAGCCAATTGCACAATTGTCGCCGTGGATTGAATCAATTGTGAACACCTCCAAAGCATCACATCGAGTCAAACTTCGCCCAATTTGGTCAGCTTGTAGCTTCAATATGTCTACAAAACAACCAATCTGCCGAGAGGCTTCTACACCACGAGACAAACACAAAAAGAAACACTCTGGCTTTGGCAGACTCACAGAAGCACAGCCACCACCTCCAGGAGAGGGACAATTATCCCCTCATCTGGTGAGACATTACTAGCGTATTAGCCACAGCTGTGGCACCCAATAAAATTCCAGAAGCCACCTTTTAAAGATAACTTATTGGGTGCCACACCCTGTGGCTAATACGCTAGTAACGTCTCACCAGACGAGGGGAAAATTGTCTCGCTTAAGTCCGAAGCCGTACAATTGTGAGTCTTAATTGGCTGAGCAAATGCACGGCAAACGGCTAGATGAGGCTGAGAATGTTACATGATCATATCCTCACAGATTCCTGAGTTTCTTCAAATCTTTCTTAAAATCTAGTTCTTGTTGCCACTCACTACGAAGTACCCATTGGACAGTGACTAGACTCACGACACTCCGCACCGGATCCGACTCGATTTTCTGAACTCCACTCCCCAGGCTATCATCAACATCAATATCGCATCTTCATTCGGGCTTCACCATGTCGAATTATCTTGAAGCCCAAGATATGAGTGCAGAAAAGACAACGCCACAAGAATTCTGTCATTTCCCCGACTTACCATTTGAAATACGATTAATGATATGGAATCTAGCTCTCCCACGAGAGCCCAAAATCGTCCGTCTCTCCATGGAACACTCTCACAATCAAATCATGGAACCACGCCTGCAACCTAACGTGATCCGCTATCCAAGCCGCATCCTCGCGACATATGCCATTCCCGCGATGCTTCATACAAATAGTGAAGCTCGCTCCGTCGCCCAGAAATTCTACACGCCAATCTTCACAGCCCAGCTAGGTGGTGCACCCGTGTTCTTCAACCTCCAACTCGACGTTCTACGTATTCACTCAGAATATGTACTTCGATCTCTGCATCTCTCGAGTTCAGGCACTTTTATCTCGAAGACAGAGAGGGGCGTGGAAAAAGAAGTGAAGCATGTCGTCGTTGATTTCGTGCCCACTGCGTCAGTACTTCTCAAGCAGCTGCTCGAGAACCGATTCATCAACATGGAGACATTAACAATCGGCACGAAGTATGCTGCTAAACACGACATGATGAGCCACCAATTCACTGGGCTACTGACACGCTCTACGAACGACTTCTCGCAAATGCCCTTTGCGTTTTGGGGATATCGTGAAAATTATATCCAAGAATGGTGAGTGAAAATTTTCCCTTTGATAAGGAGCATGACTAAAAATCTTTTGTGCACAAAGGGATTTTTTTGCAAGGCGTTTTCGTCAAACATTTATACCGAAGTATGAGATGTCACCTCCGTATTGGGGTGGTGAGAGAAATTTACTGGCGCTGTTGAACCCCGGTGGGGAGATCACTGCAACTCCGAGTCAGGATGCGACAGTCGTAATTGATGCTCCCATTGTTCCTGACCTAGGACCTTCAGACCCGCCGGAACGAGAGAAATCTATGTGGAATAAGCTAAGGGGCGTCAAAAGAAGGTTTCTCAGCCTGCTCAAGAAGAGCGAAAGTTGAATTTTTTGGGTCCTTGCTGGCGCATTTTGGCAGTGGCAAGAAACAAAAAAGAAGACTTGAAGGGGGCTTGTTGGATGCAGAAAGATGTAGTACATTATCGGGGATAAGCTCGTGAGTTCTTCACAAATTTGGAGATGTTTAGAAGAATGTTTGTATTACTATTTTTTTTTATGCCTAATCCAACGATACACTGCTGTTTCAAGAGATCTAGGACTATCCAAAAAATGTTCACAACTTACGAGTATCTCACCTTTCTTTTACACCCGCGAGTGGGGCGAGCCCGAGGGGTATAAATACAACATTTTTTCTCCGTAGCAAAATCTGAACCAGCCATATATAGGAGAAAGGGCACTCAGAGTAACCCAACATGGCACTCATCGAGTTTACAAAACCATCAAAATATGGACGAAGAGTTCTAGGTTGGAAAGCACATCTCTCAACCAGTCGACACAAACCACACTTTCTAAAAGAGGTTCTGCCATTTCGAAACGTGGAGACGCAAAAGTTGCAAAAGTGAGGGAAGTTGCTGTTGAGATTTTCATCGCTGTCAAACCCCTCTGCACTGTCATTCCACCCATTCCCCTCCCTCATCCCCCCTTTCAGCTACTCAACTGTTCTTCTTCCCCACTTCACACTATCATCAACTCTTACCATACAGCAAACTAACTGTAGACAAGCACTACGTTTCCTTCCCAAAGTCGCATTCTACGGCGTTGGCGAGGACCCTTCCGCCACAACTCCACCAAGTGAGAATTTTTTCATTTAGCACGAACTTCCTTGTTCTTCTTTATTAATTTGTGCCTTGGAGATGTATTTATAGGAACCCCTGGAACTTGGCGTGGAATTGTATTGAGAGTTTGGTAGTCTTGTTGCTGTGTCTAGGAGCTGAGGAGGGGATGTCAGGAGAGTGAATGAGATGGATGCGATTGAGTTGTTCTTACCCCGCTATTGCTTCCTTACCTCCTTAAATTCTATTCTACAATATCCCAACAAGCAGCAACAGAAAGGATGATTATTGATTAATAGGGGGTATAAATAAACCCATCGCACTCCTCTTTCCCTTCTCACCAAAGACGCGGTCCTCTTACAGTCTTCAATTAAAATGTTCCCTTCGTGGAGAAAGGGTTTCTCAATATTGCGGTTACTTGTGCTGTGTTTGGTGCTTCTGCTTAGATGGTACTTTTGAACTTTGGTATTATTTGTGACTATGATTATTTCATTGTTTTTTAATATGTTCTAACACTAAAGGAGCAGGTTTTTAGCTCCTGTCAAGTACTTGCATACTATCACCTGTCTTCTTGTTGCCACCTCTTTCTTTCATTACTTCTTGTTCCCTCGCAACGATTTAGTATTCCACGCGAGAAGAGTTGCAATTATCTTTATTTTGATAAAAATTGGAAATTAAGTTGAGATCTATAACCAAACAAGATTCCAGGGGATGGGGAAGGGGAACATCAACTAGAGTTTTATTCGTGTCTTCTTTTGTTTTGCGAAGCTAAGAAGCTGTCTAAACGAGTTGGGAGTTTCTCTACTTCTTGGACCGTTTCTATAATGTAATTTAGAACACTTCGAAGAAGAAATACTCTGTTATTGTGAGTTATTATTTCTTGAAAAGGGGGGAGAAAAAAGAGGAGGGGGTGTAAATCTTCCTCCTTGCCTCTGTTTGTATAACTTACCTCGCAACAAGTATGCTCTCTAGTCTCTACTTAAAACAGAAGCAACGACTGCAAATCACCAAACTTAATAATCGTTAATTATTTCATCACTAAAATATGTTTCTAGAACCTATATAAAAGATGAGTCTCTTCTTTAACTCTCCTTTACATTTCATCACGGATAACACCATGTCGTACCTCAACTTCGGGGTGAGAGATTGTTTGAGAATGGAATAGGAGAACCGCCACGGTGTTGGCACGTAAGGTTTGGCTGTTTGAGTACTCAGAGGGGTAATAGCTAGATTGGAAGTCTTCAAAATTGTGCATTGCAGTATGTTGCCTTGGTTTTTCATGGGGTTGCTGTTGAGAAATGGTGAGTTTGCCGTCATCTCTCCTTTCACTGTCACTTCCCACTCACTCTTTCTCGCGAGTTCGATTTTTCCCCACCTCAAGCTCCAGCTTCTAAAATACATGTTTTCAATTTTTGTTGCAAAAGAAAAGAATCTGTTTGCATTACATATAGCAATATAAATTCTATTCCTCCCTAATCCGAGCACCACCACATGTCCTCCATTGTGATTACCATTGATCAAGCTTCAGGGTTTCAAACCCGGCCTTGGACTTACAGGGTAATATATTAAACCTTTTGATTCAGGTCAGTGAGTAAGTAGTATGAAAGTTACTGAATTGTTTTGTGAAGCGTAATTCCTCCACACCCCCCACCGACACAATCGCTTATTCGCAGCTGAACGAGAAGAAGCACTACCCCTTCTAAGCCTCACTTCAAGGGAAAAATCTTCTATAAAGCTATTCCATGTCCCATCTCTAACCCCATCAGTAGAGCCAAAAAGCTGACCCAAATAGGCGATGACATCGCTTTCCTTCACGCTGGCTTTAGCGGGGCTGATAGGGAGGTTAAAATTATTTTTTCTCGTCTACGTTTGGTTATGACAGGGCAGAGTGTGCAGAGGTATTAATTTACTCGGTATCCGGCTTCTGAGTTTAAGGAAGTAGGTGACAGAGTGTTATTAAGCTTTTTGCTGTTGTTATTTATTTTTCTGCTGTCATACTCACTTCGCCAATTTGAATTCTCTTAAACCACTTCGTACCAGCTTCACCTAAGGTTCTAATAAAACATACATGTAATAAAGAGCCGAATTCTCGCATCAGCAACCGTGGAAGAGAAGCCACGGAATGTCATCTAGCAGAGAAACACTCTGACGAGATCAACACACCTCCCCATTTGTTCTTACCATCTGCAACTCACTGTAGAAGGTATTCAATATATATCACAAAAAGTTTCAAAAATAGGCTCCACTGAATAGAATAACCGCTTTCTCTCCACCGAACTTTCTTTCTTTCCCAAGGTTCTTCATCCTCGAATAATTTCTGGGAAACAGCAGGACGGTGTTAAAAATTCTCTCTGCATGAGGCCTATCTGACTTTCCTTTTATAGAAATCTAGTAACTGTATGCGAAGGACAGAAAAATTGTTTTCTATCATAGGTGAATTTTAAACCGACAGATATATAAGAGTGAAGGGAGTCTAGAAAAATTCTAAGTATCAAGATCAAGGCAATCTATTTGGGGCCAGAATGAAAGAATACGCCCCCCTTCTTTATTATTCGAAGCCCTCGTGGCTCCCACACCTTATACTCTTCAAGCTTCATTTTAGTATTTTACTAATATATTCCGGATAAAGAAACTCTCAAATTTCAGAGTGAAGTAATTGCTGCTGTCACCTTTTCGTCTGCTGTTAGATACTTACCTACTGTCACACCTCTCAACCCGTCAAACATACCCTTTTCTTCTTACCACAAGTCTCTAAACCACTCAACTTTAGCTGCATTCACTCTAAATCCATTGATTCCATCCCTTTATCTATTCTCAAATTAAATTTATCGTGATAAACAACTCAAATATCCCCAGCGGCAGATATCCCGGGGATTGTGAAGTATTTTCATATCTTCCTATGCTTGGGCTACCTTTTATATTCGAGCAAAGAAATTCGAGAAGCTTCAAAATTGAGCGATTGTCGCTACCTTACAGGGACTTCCGCCCGAATGTATAGGGGCCTGCGCGCTGTAATTTAGCGAGTAGCCCCTATTCAATCATGATTCAAACTTATTTTGCGCACATTAAATTTGAAGCCGATTATATAATAACGCAGTTGCTCCTAATTGATTTTTTATGTATTTTGTGCTTAAGAGTTAATTAGTTGGTCGTAAAATTTTGAAATCAAGTAGTTACTGTTTTGCAAGGGAGTGCGATACTTTTAAGCAACTGATCGCTACTGCGCTTGCACACTGAATTTTAGCGAGCGACCCCCTGGCGCCCCTACACTAAACAAATTTCACTTGTCCTGGAAAGTCTTTACTGAAACTTGAAAAGCAATTATAAACCGTAAATTTACCCTAACACTCGTCATTACAGCGATGTTCTCTTACCATGGACAGTGACCCTGGTTTTGTGATTCAAAGTATAGGTAACCAGGCAAGGCTTATGTGCCTATTATTCCTTGAACTTCCAGCTGAGATTTCCTACCAGGTATAAAACTCGAGAACCTTCTCTTCGCACTTGGAAATCGTGTAATAGCTTTGTCATCCATCTGTTTGCAGTCATTTCAACAAGCTGCTGTCAGTTTCTTTCTTGCTGTCAACTGTTATTCGCGCTCTCATTGTCGATTTTCAAAAGGTAGACAAGACATAACCTAGCTGTAGCGTTTTTGGTTGCTAATGATCGTGGGTATTTATCTTGATCATGCAAGGGCAAATCCGCAAGCGGAGCAAAACGGCTGCACAGTCCCATCAGCCACTTTTCTCGGTCGTAGTCTTAGTTGTTTGAGAAGGGTATCCCTTCCTAAAGAGGCGGGTTTTATACCCCAATCGAGATCCAATTCTTTGGGAGTGGTAAAGCTTGTCAATAAATAGAGAATTACAATATGATTGAATATGAGAATAAGTATTGTTTTACTTAAATCCTTCAAGGAAAACTCGTGCTCTAATTCACGTGAGGCCTATAAGTGATTATTTAAGATATCTCTACTCTACAAGATAGCTAAGCTTATCACTAGAGCAAAAAATGAATCAGCAAGAATCGTCATTCTTCCCTGTTCTCTGGGCCATATATTATTGTATGTTTGCAGGCCGAACGCACAGTTTCTAGTAAGACTTTGAAGGCCTGATGCGAAGAGCACCACCTATAATCATGTGGAAACATTGGAGAGCTAGGAGCGGCAGAGTGTTGTCATCTCCCGAACTGCTGTCAGCCATGCTGCCGCTGTTAATCATTTTACTGCCGTCAACCCCACTGTTACACAATCTCAAAACTTTCAAACATAAGTATAAGCCTATTAAACAGACGAAAATAACTACCATCTATGACCTAATCCTGAGTTGCAATCTTTCACTGCACTCTATATTGTTTGAATCTAAATTGTTGAAAAGGAAGCATTTACTAGCACCCCATTTGGTATCTAACCTTCACGTACCATTTTTGCGAATAGGAAACTAGAGAGAATGATTTTTAGAGTATAAGTAGAATCCATGTTGTTACCCTCGGGTTTCGCCTTGGGCTACCTCATCACCCCTTTGAAAGTGAAAGTGGGATCTAGCGTTCACTTCAACGTAAACTCGACACCACTCTTTCTGGCAGACCCACTAGCTCCACAATGAAATGCCAGAAATATGTCGCATTGAACTCAAAACTCTCCAATACAACTCGTCATCATATTAAATCCTAGGGGAAAACGTAGTACTTTAACCGCGGCATTGTTGAGATGGACGCAGAACCACCAACATATGCTTACAATGTCTCCTAATCTAGACAAGTGATAAATGACATTGTAGGTTCTACGTTAAACCGGGGTCTTCTCGCTGCTCTACTTGTGCATTCTCCCAAACTTTCAAAAACAGACATTAAAACAAGGAATACTATTGTTCCTAGCAAGGGAGGGATATTACTGTCATCTATCCCGCCGCTGCCGATAACTTTTCTTTGCTCCTGCCCAGGTCTCTTGCTACTTCGATTTGCAAATGCAGATACTCAATATCCTCTTCATGCAAGATGCATGAAAGTGGAAAACGGTATTGAAAGGGTACCAGGTGGGGTATGACGTCTCAGGCCTGGCAGCCACCTTATCTCCGTTCGTTGAACATCTCTAATGCTGATAAAGAAAGGACTTTATGAGAGAAATGAAGGGTCTATATACTCCCGGGGTATGTGGGTCTCAGGCAAAAGTTAACAGTGCTATCAATACTTAGACAGAGACCAAAATATGGAGAAATGAAAGTGATGGATATTAAACTTAACATTCGAGTTCGGAAGTAAAAGGTTTTTGATTCAAAAGATCATTTCTTTCACTAAACCACGGAACCACTAGCTTCAAGACCCACATACAAGACTATAAATCACCCACCCCCTTAAACTCTCTTCTCTCTTGGTAATGACCAAAAGGCTCTGGTGTGGATTATTTGTGTAGAGAAGTCGGTTGCAGTGCTGTCTTTCAAGCCGTACGAAGAAGGTAAACTTGTTGCAAATGGGGTGTTGCGACGACAAAAGAGTGGGAAAAGAAGAAACGTGGGTCGATAGGAGGGATATAGTGCTGTCAACTGCTCCGCTGCTGTCAAGCCTCATCCTCTTCGCAAACCCAAATCTACATTAGCCCCAAGGGAGAATATAATGAAATGGCATGAGAAAAAATCAAGCGACTTGACCTGGAAGTTGTGGAAATACAAAACATGAATAGAAGAAACTACCTTCACAGACGCATCGAGTGCGATTTCGCTTTTTCTTTTTGTCTCTGTCTCTTGAGTGAAAAAAAGATCTCTATTAGGAGGCGATGAGGATTTATATGCTTTCAAAGATTGTGTGACATCTTGTCGACGCTGGCATTACACATTCACATACCCAGCTCCAAACTCTGGTATTTTCAGACTCCGACGTGCTCTGTCACTTGACCAACACTCGGGCTGCTAACCCTAGTATCTGATCTCTCCATCTCTATCATGCTAGAAAAGGTAATCGACTCAGACTCACATTGCGCTCTTCATGGTCCCTCCGTCTCCACTAAGAGCAGGGCCATTACCCAAACCCCCTTAGTGCTCAAATCCGCCATCATGAATGATGTATCCGGCTCTTCCACCGCACTTAAGCCCGCGTATCTTGCGTTCCTCGCCAGCAGCAAAAGCAGGCACATATGCCTCCAACTCTTGGGGTCGCATATTTGCATTCCCTTATATCTCCCGCTATCCACCAGAATTCCGTTCGTTCGTTCGTAAAACCGTTCGCTTTTCTTCTTGGACTCCCATGGTATCCATTCGATTCGAATCGAATATTCTCATAGGTTCAATTCGTGTAAATTGTATAATAGTCGAAATTCGAGGATTCGCCACAAGCCCTGGTTTTTCAGGCATCAATGTTGTGGCTTGGAGGAATCGGATTGGGTAACTTGGGCCGGGTGTGCTGTTCCTGCGGCGGCATATGGATTAGAATGCTTCGACGAGCCTGAGAAGTACGGCAAAGCGGAGAACGCCGCGGGAATGGCGCTGCTGGAAAATTGCGTGTATTTTAATGAGGATGGCGTGGTGTTAGTGGTGGATCTTGGAGCTGATGTTGGATGTTGAAAGGCAGCACGGACCACCCGGTGATGATTGGTCAGCGGAAGACTCCCATCTTCACCATCTTCGTAGAAATCTTCACCCCTATTGCACAGATATCAAAGAATCATTCCTATAATAGACCGCACCAACAATACAGCACTCGCACATATTGTTGTTTAGGCACAAGTGCACCTCGCTGTGCCTCTCGTATTGGTAGTTGGTTCCAAGTTTCAGGGTCCTCAGGCTTGAGCCGCACAGCCCCAAGAGAAAATTCCGAAAGACTTTCTCAGTTGGAGTCTACAGTATGGACTGCAAACTCTCCTGTCAATTCTCTTAACCAATCATATGCTGTCAAAATCTTACCTACGTTACCGCTGACCCAGTTCCAACCTCCTGCAAGGCAGGGTTGGGGCTCATGTTGTTGGATTTTTCATGCGGCTAGTGGCACAGCAGTGACAGGTATACAAAATTTGAAGGAATTCATTTTGCGACCAACTACTTACGAAGGAAGGACTCTCAATTGTCAAGTAACAGGCTGCCAAGAGTTGGAGTTTGTTGGATTACTGGCGGCCTGAAATGCGCCACTCGTGTCCGGACTTGCTTTCCTGCACTTATAAGGATGTACTCCTTCGCAATCGGATGAATTCAAATCACGATCACATTCTATCATCTTCTCAATCCCACTTCCTGTTAAAGTTTACTGCTTTTACAATATTTCAATATTCTTGAAACCCCCAGTCTAATCCTTTAATCCTCATCATGCGTTTCACTTCTCTCTTCACTGCCGCTGGCCTCCTTGCATCTGTTGCGATTGCCGAGCCCATTGCTCCTCGTCAAACTGCAGCTTTTGGCGCCATCCAAAATTCCACGTACGTTCTACTCCAATAACATCTTCAATAAAGATTGGACTGACATGTATTTGTCTGAAATAGGAGCTTGACTCCCCAAGAATCCACAGCCTTATCTCAACTAGCCTCCTTCATATCTGCACTCCCAACGCAGCCGGGCTGGTCTAGCCTCAGTGCCCTAGTAGCAACAAACACCGCAATCGCCAATGCAGTTTCCTCGTGGGAATCTTCCGTCAACGCTCTCACAGGGAATAATCCCATAACCGCTATCAGTCTCCTGCCTACTGAGGTCCAACCTTTTTTCTCTAGCGTTTATAACGCTGAAAATTCAATCATTACGGCAGACGGCCTCTCAGGTTTCATTCCGCAACCCACTTCTACTAGCACTAGCAAGGCCGGTGCAGCAAGTACACCTTTCCCCTTAGGGGCTGCTGGTGCCGCGGCTGCTGGATTCGTCGGTCTTGTCATGGCTTTGTAGGAGGAAGTGATTTGCCAGTGTGGCGAGGTGTAGAACGTGGGAGAAGGGGAGAGGTATCGGGGTAAGGGCGAGGATATAGTAGTAGCATATCTGCGTTGAAAGAGCAAAGTTGAGGTAGAATCTAAGGGTTTTTGGGTTATTAATAATGAAATCTGGTCACGAGTTACGACACACAATTTTGAAGCTGTAATTTTCACAGTTGTGAACATTTGATGGGACTCTTGAACGTTTGAAGGTGGGCTTAAGCAATGAGAATTTATGTTGCCAAGTTTCAGTTGCTGTCATTTGCTGTCAATACCCACCCCTTCTCTTCACACCACCATTCTATCTAACACTCAACCCTCACCCCACCACTAGTCCACTATAAAATCCAAACTTTCAAACTTAAATATTCCAAAACCCAACACAAGAAG
>JAAMPI010001725.1:0-11027 GCA_013054445.1 Cudoniella acicularis | reverse complement strand
AAAAAGAAAAACTCTAATATACTAACAATCCAACCCAGCATGCCTCTTCAACTATCAGAAGGCACCTTTTCGGAAATACATGACTACATGGCAATAATTTTTGCAGCTTACTTAGACCCATTGCACCCGTTCGTCGCGATGTTACTCCCGGGACTCGGCTCAGACTCCCAGGAAACCTTTGAACAGGGCAAGCACAGTGAAGCAGAGCGCACTTTAGCAAGATAGAAAGCTAGCCCCTCTGAGAAATGGGTAAAAGTTGTTGATACCGACATTGACGACATTGTTAGGTGAGCGATATCTTAAATCTTCTTAAAAAATAAATAGGTTTTCATTACTAATAAATTGTGTTGTTATTCCAGGGTTTTGCGATGGCAAATATACAACAAAAATCTGTTTCCAAATGGTCCTCCGTATGTCGAGGCAGTCTGGCTTCCAGAAGGTGAGCGTATTAGAGAATACTGCACCTATGTCATGAACACTCGACTTGAGCGTCAGGCTCGCCGCTGCCCCTTTGCTTATGTTTTTATGTGGCTCCCTTCGTCAAAATTTATAGGTTTCAGTGCTCTGATTTGGCTACATTTTTATAGGGCTTAACATGATATGCACCCACCCTTCACACCGTCGTCGTGGAGCAGCTTCTCTTATGTCGCAGTGGGGCGTCCATAGAGTAGATGATATGAACGATGAAATTTTCGTAGAAGCTGCTGATAGTTCTGGCGGCCACGTTTATCGAAAATTTGGATTTGTGAAGGTGGATGAGTATTGGACTAGGAGGGATGAGGAAGAAGGTGAGGAGTGGAGGAAGCTTGGGGAGGTGTATCCTTTTAGGGCAGTGTGGATGTGGCGGCCTAAGCAAGGAACCTCTATAGAGAAATATAATGTCAAGTAGAGTGATATAATATCTATGATAATAGATTTAGAAAAAGGTATTTTCAAATTTTATAAATTTAACCTTTTTAACTTTTATTAAATTATTAGTTTTACTAAATTAAAATAGAAATAGAGATTATATAATATTATTGTGACTCTAAATTAAATAAAAGGGTTAAAGAGGAATTATATAGAAAGTATTAGAAAATAAGTACAGATATTAAGATATATTAAATAGAGTATATAATAGCCAAGAGGCACCCTTTATCCTGAACCAGGGCGTCCTCAACAATTATTATAGCCCTTTAGTATATTTTGATCTCTCTACGAACCCACTTATCAAGTGGACGATCAAGTGTCGGCCCAACGAACAGCCCTACTCTAGTGAGCTCCAGCGGATCACTTTCTGTAGTCCCCTCCTCAACCAGAAGCCCAATCCAGCGCGAGCCTTTATCTGTAATACCCAGGTAGTGCTGAGCTATTATAACGCAGTTATATTCCTTCGAGCCCTCAAGAAACGCCTTTTCATATTCCAAAAGATCGAAGAAGCATTCGAGATGGTCGAGAGGATCTGCATCTGAGAGTGAGCGTGTCATGGCGGACAAATTAATGTAGTCGCCCCAAATTTCTCCAAACATGTCTTCGCTTCTTATGTTAAGGGAGATGTCAATAATCTGCAGTGCGGCATCCTTATACGAGCTGTTTCCGGTCGATAGAGAATAAACACTCCTAGCAAAGCTATATGACAAGGGGCCAACAAGTGCGGCCCAACTCCATGATGGCGCGATATACAGGCCCGGGGGCTTCAAGGAATCTTTAGTTTGATATCTCCATAAAAGACCTCGAACAAGGTCTTCGCGCCATATGCCTGCTGCATATTGGATTCCGAGTTCATCCTGGACGCAGTGGGCAATACCAGATAGAGCAATCAAGCGATCAGGTGTATAAGTAAGCGTAGTTTGGGAGAACAGCTCAATAAGGCTGTACCAGGGCATGAGATAATTTTGTTGTGCGATGTCAAACTCGATTGTCGCCGTTGCGCCCATGCCAAGACGAAGAATTGGCTGCTGTGACGTAGAATTCCCTTCTGATCGAAGACACAGATTGCAATTCCAGAAGACCTGATCTGGATGGAAGAATAAGAGCCTTTGAGAGAGAATGATTTCTTGAACGAGCCACCCTCTCGACAAGACAAAATCTGGCAGACACTGCTCTGGGGTTTTCAGCGGCCTGCGGAGTTGAATGAAATTTGGGTTCGAGCTCGCTTGGCCCGTTGGGCTGAGAATCCTTAGTGAAAGAAGCGAATTAACATCACTACGTTGGCCGAATAGCCCGCCTGAGGGATCGGATAGAGATATTGCGGCAAAAGTAAATGTTGCCCCTGCAACATATCTGGCTAACATTGGCATTTCAGCAGCCTTATCCTCAGGATCATCGTGAATGACACAAAGGGCATCGATGTAAATGTACGATATACCTAATTTTCGAGCAAGATAGATAGCATCTTGAAAGGTTTTGGGAAGAGTCTGAAAAGAAATGCCTCGTATAAAATAGCTGAGATTTTTTGTTGTTGTTTGGGGAGGGTTTACGACTCCCCAACTGTACGAGAGCCAGATATAACTGCCTCTTTGGCCGGGCAAAGTAAGCTCCAGTCGTGGTTCAGAAATCTCAGCTTCACCCACATTAATAAGTCGTTTCGGGAGGGGGTTACTGAGACTATGACACGTTTGGTGATGTTGGGAGTTACACTCGGAGATCCATTGTCGCACCAGGGGAAAACAAGTTTCAATATACGGACATTTCGCCGTGGGTCGACCGCTAAGGATGATCCTTCCGTCAATGTCTTCGGCTACATTATTGTTTGCTATCTAGACGTTAACGTTCTTCACTGATAAAATGCCAGCTGGGTGTACATACCTTTGGCAACAAACAGCTCCAAGCTAGTCACAATCTCTGGCCCCATTCTGACCATGAATAAATCTTGAGAATTACCATCTTCATGGTCCCTGGATAAGACAAATTTAACCGCGAGATATGTCGCTTGTTGGTCTGTGGGAATAGACCCCATGTCCGCCAATATTGATTTTGATATCACGTCACATAACCTGCAGCCTTTGTCTGCAGACTGCTGAAGTGCCCTGTAGGAGGAATGGTGTTCATGATACATAGACTGCGCAGAGGTGTTTAGCCAGAATGGAAAACTTTCACATTTGCTGCAAAGTCCTAAGGTTTCAACATCGAACTCATATTTCGGGAGTACTTTGGGAGTTGTCTTTTCAATTGCAAGAGCCTCGAGCAATGTTCTAGTCACCTCCGAAGGCAATCCAGTCAAGAATCCCGAATCTATTGGCGTTTGGATTTCCCTGTTCCGAATATCCACTATGGCGGCATTCCGCAGAAGCAATGTAGAAAGGGCTTTCGAGGCAATTCTTGTGGCGAAGTGCAATGGCGAGTTACCGTCTTCGTTTTGAGGATTCATAGCACACCCTACCTGGATCAGCATCGAGGCAATATTTGATTGATTGGTGACTACAGCATAGTGCAGGGCCGAATTTTTCAAGTGATCTCTAAAGTCGATATCAACGCCAGCTGATATGAAAGCACGGACAGCCTCCGTGCAGCCATGAAGGACTGCCACGTGAATGGGTGCTTGACCGGATAAATTAACTTCGTTGGGCGACGCTTCTTCTCGTAGCAATTGATGCACTATGCCGTAGTCCGAAGTAAACGCTGCGAGATGTAACGGTGTGTTGCCATTGTTGTTCTTGATCTGAATCATTGCCCCGCCTTGGAGGAGCAGCTGGATAGCTTGAGAATTTTTATATTGTACAGCCTCATGAAGTGGCGTATTCCCCAACTTGTCTTGTTGGTCCAATGAAACGTTGCTGGCAATTAGATATTCAACCGCTTCATTCTGGCCTTGTTCTATGGCGTTGTGGAATGGGGTCCATGTGAATCCATCAGAAGGCCCTGATTTAATACTTCCGTACATAGACTCCAATAGTTCTTGCAACTCCTTTGGATGTTTTTTGGATTTTGACGCCGCCCGACTGTGCGATGACCAGTAGAATGACGAGTAGGCTTTAAACCCCTTTACATTCACTGAGTCACAATCCTCCATTTCTATTATACTATCATCCTGTAAATGAGTTCCTTCCGCACTGGAAAATCGCATCATATGCAAACAAGTCAACGCCGCCGTGAGGTTTATATTCGAAAATCCGAAAATGAATTGGCCATCGACTGTTCGCTTTTCAAGATATGGGCGGATCGTCAAGTGAGCAAGTCTGACCTCGCCAGACGGCCCTTCAGTCAAGAAATTGCTAAGTAGATTTCTGAGCTTCCTTTTTCTCAGGTTGCGATACTTGGTGCCATCACGTTTTATAGACACTGCAATTAGAAGCTCCTCAATGTTGAGATCTCGGTAAGAGCAAAGTAGCCACTGAAGAGCGTTGTCCACGACAACCCGACGACCTGGATCGTTCCGTCCAACGGAAGCTGCATATATTTGATCGTAAGCTTCGTCTAGCTGGTCAATCGGTTCGAGTTCAGACATCTTCAGATTTTCGATCTTTGCATCAATAGTCTCCTCAAGAGCAATCTTAGCATCATCAATCTTGCTGAGAAAGATTTCGATCTCTAAGACAACCCATTGAAACCTAACCCCTGTTAGCATAAAATAACCGAGTTCTGGAATTGCAACCTTTCACTCACATGCCGTTCGCATATTCATGCAGGACTTTTTGGAGTTCCAGAGCTTGTGAATCCGTCATGACCGAATCTCGATCAAGCTTCCGGCGATACGGAATTTCTGTTCCTAAGTAAGATCGGATATCATCTCCGTTATTTTTTGCTATATCCACTTCTACTATATCCGGGAAATGAACTTCAATGTCCGGTCCATCTCTACTAGACATGAAGATGCGTATATTTCGAGCTTGCGTATTCGAACCCCTAATCTCATTGAGAGCGGAAAGGAGTGCAGCAGGCTGAGCACACTCATCGATCGCATCAATGACAAAAACGACTGATTTTAATGGATTGTCGTCGAGTGATTTAGAGAGAAGCGATAAGCAGGATTGCAACTGTAGCTGGCATCCTCCGGCGCGTTGTGTCTCACTATTACGATAGTTTTCAGAAAAGGCCTCAAATGCAGGGTGCCCACTGACAGACAAAGCCTTTACCAAGGTTCGAACTACCATTGTGGTGTCATTCCGCTGAGTTGTTTTCTCCTTTCGAGAGCAATAGAAGTATGCGAGATATCCATTGGGATTGTCCAGCAAAGCTTGAATGACTATCGACGTCAAAGAGCTCTTCCCTGTTCCAGCCGTGCCTCGCAGGACAAAGATTCCCGAGTCTGAGTTCTGCCATTCTTGAAATTTCGAATGCCTGAATATCCATTGCCCAGAAGATTGGTATAGTTTGCCAAGGTTTTCTCGCACATTTTCATGATCTGCACCGTATGGCACGGTGGACATCCAGCTGAGGATCTCTTGTTTCTCGATCCTCGAGCTATGGGCAGATTTGAGAATTTGTTCAAGGACCAAGCGTTGATTCCCCAAGAGATGTTGTAGACGTCCAAACCCTAAAATCTGGATGGCTCTTCTGCAGTCATCATCGAGAATAATAATCTGCGCCGAGTTATCAGACCATGAGGTCGATCCTGTCGTGTTCTTCCAAATTCGTTTCAGTGTTTTCTGGCTAAAGTACTGCGCCGCAGTACAATTATACTTCAGGAGCTCAATGTACAAGGGAAGCAACGCTTTTGAGTAGGCGTCTCGCGTAGTAGGGTCCTCAAACAACGCCCTGTCGGCAGCGGCGTAGCACCAGAGAATCTTGGTGACTCGTTCTAGTCCTTTGAGAGCTTCTTGATGCTTCTCAGCGTCACTCATCATCAGCTGTGAGGGCCGTTAGCAATGGAATGCTTTTTGAACTCGAGAGGTAAAATCGTACCGGGAGTAGCGAGGCCACCGCTGACCATGGAATCGACGCATAAATCGGCGCTTAATTCATCCCCATCGAAATTAATTTCTTACTCTTGTCAAGCATCGAAAAGATATTATCTACTACCTCTCTTATTTTGAGCGTCTTGCCAAACCATGGAAAGGACCATTGCTTCGATTCCATCCTATCTTTTTGGACTTTGACAACAAGAGCAATTTGCTCTTTCAGGTCCGCTTCGGCTGATATTGACGCGTCTGCCTTGATCACAGTCTCCAGATCCTCGATTAAAGAGGGATCTGTGTTCTTGACCTCATCGTAGGCGGCTTTCCAGAGGCTCGTGGATTCATCATGAGCCGACTTCGGTGACGCGGCTGAGTGCACAGAGGTAGAAGAAACCGTGTTACTTTTGGAAAGTTTGTTGGGAGAGCTTATCTCGGCGTTATCCGTACTTCCATGAACCGTCTTAACTACTGGAGATAGAGATGGATTGGTCACGTCCACTGCCTCTCCATCAATGATGGTCTTCGTCGCCACAATTTTTTGGCCAGCCGGCGTATCTTTCACCTCAGCGCCCGCCGAACACCGCTGCGGAACACTGCTTTTCGTCATGGGAGGCTGGGAAGCATGGTTTCTTGACGCGCTTCGTACGATTCGGGGAGTTAGGGTTGCCTGCTCTTCGTTATCCGCCTTTGACGATTTCAGGCAATTGCAACCCATTGTCAGGTCAAATGCTTCAAGGGTCTCTCTCTAACAATATCGTGTTGAAGGGTGAAGTCTCCTGTCAATTGTGAAAGGAAAGAGATTGTGACGCAGCTAGGTCAACTCTGCTGTTCGGAATATTCACATTTGAACAGTTAAATGCAGTAGAAATCTGCTGCGTCGCTAAGGTCGTGCGCTGCCCATCAGACAGAAGATCCCAATCTTACCTAAACACTGGCCCCGCGATCCGACATTTCACAGAGCCTCGTATAACTCGTTTTGAGTCGTAAAAATCGTAAAATATTCAATTGTTAATAACATAGCCGTATTTCATTGCCTAAAACAAATAGAGCTTGTGATATTTTCTCCGCCTGCGCGTTATCCCCTTCTGGTTGAGAACGGGTGGGTTGTAGGGACATCAGAATAGAAAGGACGAGGTAGCAGAAGACTAAGAGCTTTCGTATCAAAGTCTTTAGATTAACATTAGACTTCTTGTTGCTTAGTTTCATGATATCTATTCAACCTTTACCATACATCTCCACCGGCGTCCCAACACCTCCCTTCCAACTAAGCGCCCTATCCGCATCCGAAATCTTCTTCACAGCAAGATGTCCCCCTATAGACTCGCGAGGAAAAGATCCTCTGTGTACAGCGCCTCGTCGACGGACAGGTCCCTATTCACACACACACAGTCAGTCATGACTCACAACTTTATTTCCAGCATCCTTTCCAAACACAGAATCTTGTTCTGTTGCAAGACAAAGGGCAGTAATAATAAGAAAATGAAAACTCACACTCCCAAAGACATCAACAACCCCCTCCTGCCTCACCCAAAACATCCCCCAAGCCTCCGTCCACTTCTCCTTTAACCCCTCCAACCAAAACCTAGTCGCGGCTCATATGCAGCCACTTCCGGTATCAAATGGCCCCAAGCAAATCCCACACCCGCGTCCGGTACCGGAATCAGCACTTCAATCTCCGGCTTCCAGTCCATCTCATCCCCGAATCCCTCCTCGTCACTTTCCGCGTCTTCAGGATACCCTTGCTGGATCCGGGTTAGGCTCTGATGCAATGAGGCCACGAGGAAGTTTTTGAGCTTCTTGGAGTTGAGGATGAATGCGTTGTAATCGAACGCGGGTACGAGTTCTGAGGATTGGTGATTGGGGGAAGGGCTGCAAGTGGAGTGAGGCGGGCTTGTTTGGCGTTGAGAATGCTGTCTGTTGAATGAATGGAACGGTGGTCTGCTTCCCACATCGTAAGGCCCCAAACGAGGACCATTGAGGGGTCTGTTGCGGTTTTGTGACTGATAATACCTGCCGTTGTGATTTGGAACGAAGGATTCCTCATTTTGACCTCGATTCCTGTGCCGGTGTCCTCTGCCCATCTTGTTGTTACCATGTAAACATATGGCATGACAGGCTGATATCATGGCTGTATATACCTTTAGATATATCTGGAGCTGCAAAGAAATGAGAAGTCTTGTAATAGAGGCCCTTGGAAAGATCTGGCTAGTGAAACAAAGAAACATGGAAACAATGAATTTCGAATCCCTTTTCTCCCCTTTTCGTCAAATACCTCATAAATGCTCCCTTCTTCAAGAAGAGGCGAAAGAAAGTGAACAAGAATCGCAAGACTTGGTGGAAGAGATTCTCTACCATACTTGGACGAGGGAGAATATTTGATGAGATGAATGTTGATGAACCTTCTATCAAGCAGGCTCTTCATTCCATTGCCATTCTTTTAGGAGTTGCTTAACACGATAGTCAGTCGCCCAACCAAGATCAGATTCAATGCGACGCAGGAGATCAAGAATTAAATCTCGTTCGCGATTCTCAGTTAGACATTGACCAGCAACATAAAGAGGCTGCACCTGATGTATCCTGACGCTTCCTTCAGGTCTTCCCAGCGCGATGCCACATATTTCATAGCTGTGCTGGCGAACTTCCATCTCTATCGATCGATAACTGTGAAGTCGATTCGATACAGTAGATCTGCGTGCCGTTGACTCGTGAGGTTTATTTATGAGTAATATTATGCGTGCCATATGATACGACTGCATTGTTGACGCACACATGGGTATGCTATACCAGATTTCTGGGAATACAGATCTGGGCGAGTCGGGAACACTTCCATCGGTATGAGGTGGTAGTCTGGCGCATGGTTTAAAGGTATCGGGAAGTCCTTCGTACCAAACGTTCAATTCCTTCTCTAGCTCTTTCCAGCGTTCAAGTAGCAACATTTGGTTGATGCCGATAAACCCTGTTGGACTTGCTGGATTTTGAGGAAACACATGGTCAACAGAATCCCCAGATGCGAGATAATTGACGATTTTTGACATTAGCCAAATTAGCGCGTTTGATATCATATCCTCTCTCATGACCTGTCTCTCTGGAAATTGAGAATCCTCTGTGTTGCTTGGAATAACGAAACCTTGATCATCAAGATGAAGCCCAGCAGCTCTCCAGAGGCCAAGATCTTCTGTATTCAGTCTCGTCTGGCCTTCATTGATGACTGAGGAATGTGAGCATATTGTCTAATAACTATTGAATGACTTGGGCTCCACTTACAAGCTGCGAGAAAGTCTTGCCGAGCAAAATTCCAGAATGTAGCCTTCCGGGCTCTCGAAGGGCTGATACGTTCTGACAGTGCACCTGGACTTGTAGGTGACTGCACTGGCATCATGCCCTCTTTCTCTGCCAAATCGAATAATGATTTGGTCCCGCTGAGATGGCGAGCCCACGCACTATTGGCATTGTCAAGAAATTCGTAAACACAAAGTATAGCCGCTGCTGCGAGTGTCTCATCGGCATTGCTTCCTGGAGATTGTCTCGACAACCGACGTCTTTTATTACCCGGCGTACGTGGCGCGCTATGTGGGGAAGGTGCACTCATAGGACTGAAAGTCTCTTCCATGGTTGTTATCGGCGTCATAGGAACATCTTGTGATCTTGAATTTGATAGCTCTTCCATTAACAACGAAATAGCTCGATCATAATACTTGGCACCGATGTAAGCCCAATCAACCGTTTCTGGACGAGGGTAGAGCTCCATCTCAGCTTGTCTCGTAACGATGCCTCCAATAGTTGCCTTTCTCCCTCGCACACGACCGAGTTGCTTTGCGGCATATGCGCATGCAGAGTGTCGTAGGAGTGGGTTGGATAAAGCCTGTACTGGGACGTGATGTGCGAAATAGTAGCCTAGGTCAAATAAATCCATCCTGGTATTATTAGAATCGTATTTTACAGAGAGACTGAAGACCTACCACTGCCCTGTAGTTTCCCCAAAATGACGAAGAAGAAAGGCTGCCTCATAGTCCTCAACGGGCTTGGGATCGACTCTTTGGGATGGAGTATTCGAGGCTGCCAACGAGGGGTCAATCCGCGGGGATGGTATGTCTGGATGTTGTTAATTCAAGGTTATGCCTAGGAAGTTTTCTAAAAGGGTCAAAACGTACCAACAGAGCCATCTGGTCCGGCAGGATTTAAGATGAAATCCAAATTATTGGAAGCATGTGGGGAAGTTGTAACATCTGGTGATGGTTGTTCAGGGACGGGCAAAGGCCGCAAATAGTGTAAATTGCTCGTAGCAGCAGCAGAAAGTGCCTCTAACCCCGGCGCCTGATCAAATTGTACATGGTAGTACGCACTTGCAGGTCGTTCCTCAATCTGAGGCACAATTATGGGCGTCGCGGATGCTGGGTATTCGGGTTCTGGCGTTGGCTCCATGTTGAAAGGGTCTGTAATATTGAAGAAAGTCACTGAATGCGACGTCAGCGCCAATCAAGACCTCTCGTGTCCAAGGCTGTCTCACCAGTCTTTGGCACGTCTACCCACACATTGTCCTGATTGAAGGTGTTCCTGTAGGCATAGAAACCGCCCAGCTTGCTGCTGCCGCTGCCCTCTTCTTCGCCAGCCCCGTTCATGGATGCATTCTGCTGGTGTCTGAACACAACGCCATCACTGGCGCGGCATTCACGAGAGCCCTTTCGACACTGCCCGCATATGGGCTTCGTTTCGTCGCATTTCAGCTTGCGTTGGCGGCATGTTTGGCTATAGGATCACGGTTGTCAGCGAAGATTTTCCTGGAGATAGCGGTAAGATGGTGAAGCCAGGCATTGGAGAGCATACCATCCCGTGCGAGACCTCATCGCCTCTGCATCTTTGTTGTCATGAAAATCCCATTGGCATGATCGACTACGAAGGAAATTCCCGAGGTTGCGAAGGCTGAGAGGACGGGGGGCGAAGAGAAGAGCCTCAGCGAGCGTGGAGATGGAGGAGGAAGACGTGGAGGTGTTCCCCGCGAAGAGCTTTGCTGGGCGCGGGGAAGACCTCTAGCGTGCCGGCCACGCCACGCGAGAAAGCTGCTGTGCCCGCCCCGCCGTGTCTCTCCAATTGTTCCACAACCCCACGCATTGAAGTTCACGACTTTTCATCCACGATAACATTTCTGTTGTGATTGTGGACAGCTACAGCTTCTCGGCCACAGAGCGACAGCATTTCCGACTCCTGCGTTAA
>JAAMPI010001724.1:0-11051 GCA_013054445.1 Cudoniella acicularis | reverse complement strand
GGAGATGAGGGATTTGAGGCGTGGAGGTGCTGACGGAAATGGAGAGCGGGATGAAGTGGGGAGCAGCAGAGTGGTGTTGTTGATACGGGTGGAAGATTAACTGATATTTGCATATGAACTGCACGTGGTTCGAGGAAAGGCGTTCAAGTATAGCGATGACTTGTTGAGCGATGGAATCCGTTGACTCGGTTCTCGGGAATACCTAAAGTGTCAAATTCACAACTCGCCGAGTCTTGCAGCAAAGGCAGAAGCATGCGACATTTTGGAGAGCGAGATAATCAAATACTATTAGGCGTTGCGCAATAAATCGTCGAGCGTAGCTTTGCGCTTTCCATTTCAAATTTCAAAATGTCATCTATACTCTCTCTAATCGGTTCCCCTCAGACCTGAGCTCTAGTTAAGTTATTTCCCTTTCAATTAAAACCATGTCTAAATCTCAACTCTATCCACTTCCGGAATCCGTAAATACGCTGTAATTAAACCAAATTGGTCTTCAAGCTCACAATATCTCCTGAAGTGATATCTACTGCCAGTAAAACTTTCCCGTCACTTCGCATCATTTTCCTTTACCTGTCAAGTTCGACTGGAACATCTTGTATTCGTAGAATTATTTATAGTAATAAATATGGAAAACAAAAAGCTAACATCACTTTTTTTTCATTTCCTAAAAAGCTTACCACGCATTACGGTTTTCTTGTGATGTATCGTAAAAACTGTCTAACAAACGAACTAGGAAATAAATTTAATTCTATCAATGCATTTCCAGTCCACTGAAACAAAAACCCCCTTGAATCAATAAAGATTTATTTTGCATCGCATTAGAAGTAACCTCCCAAGAAGCTAAATTATATTCAGAAAGCTAAGAAATGTCGAAAACACGCCCGTCTCGCTTATCATACAGGAGTTGATCCAGGTGTTAATTTCGCGCTCAAACAGGAAGATATAGGGAAAATGTTAAAGAGTGGGGCTGCTAAACGCATTGCTATATATGAATATTTATCGTCGATGCCTGTTTACAGACATCACACACAAGCAAGTATGTTAGAAGTTTTGGGCGGCAGAACCTTATTTTATTTGCGTACGGGGGTGAATGTTGTGTGAGAAAGGTAGTTATACACATCTCCGTGTCTGTGCTGGAGCGAGAGCGAAAATAAGAAGAGGAAACAGGAAACCAAGGATTTGCTCAACCTGGCGCTGCAATTGCTCAACTAGAAACACTTTCCAAAACAGTGTTATAACGAGACTTTCTCTACCGAACTATTTCCAACCTCACTCGAAGCGACAACAACCTCAGTCTTCGAGTCCGACGGCATGGCGTTCTGCGGGTTCACCACAGGCAGGTACGTTTGTCCAGCGTCCTGAAAAATCCCAAAATTAGTTGTTCCTCATTTTCCCAAATCAAATGCGAGAGTCCAGAATGCTACTTACCATCTTAACGACAGGCCTGCAAGCATAAATACCAGAAACCTCATTCCAATAATATTCATAACCAGTCAGATCCTTCCGCTGCAGAGAGTTATTCCCCACCATATGCCGCACCATAATCAACTGCCAATCCAGTAAATCGACAGGCAACTCCTCAATTGCGGCGTTCCGTTCATCGGCTCTGTTCATGAAGAGATCATAGAGATCGACGACGCCGAGGAGGAAAATGACAATGACGAGCACGAAGCAGAAGGCGAAGACTTGTTTGAAGATTACCGTGGTCTGTAAGACGCATCCATAGGTTGTTGGGGCGCTCATGTTTGCCGCGTCCGCGGAGGTGTAGCTCAAGGTGTTTCCGCTGCCTGCTACGACGGACATGATGTTCAGAGTGTTTTCGATACTTGTTGACCAGTACGCTTCATCTTGGGCCAGAAATTCTCCTACGAATACCTGGCCCCATTCTAGGAATGTAGACTCTGCTGGTATTGGAGTTGGTGTCCATGTTGGATTGGTAATGTTGAGGTGGCATTGGTAATCGCTGGTGTTCATGGGCTGCGATCCGTCCAATCCAGTAATGACACTCGCCCTCATGTCCCACATTTTAGTTGAATTAGCGAACTGGTTGAAACTGTAGAGGAAAAGATTCGTCCATGGTCCATTGCCGATTATTGAGCCAGCGTAACCTGAAACTTGTGTGTAATAAAAACTGTCATCGTTATCGATAAAAGAAACAATCGTTGAGGCGTTGGTCCAATCAATGGGCTGAAGCGTCGTTTGACCTGCAGGCTGGCAATTCCAAAAACCAAGGAGATCGCTTGGCCCAGGTGCAAACACAGAAACGTTGGCATGGACAGTTGGCCAGACACCTTGAGTCCCTCCATTGAGATTTGCTGCGTCGCGGGCTGAAAACGCGACTTGAGCTGCTGGCCACTGCGAAGCAGGCTTAAGGGATGCATTCCATGCCGTTGTGAGAAGTCCGGTCCCGAATTCGCAGTTGACGGAACTGGGTTGGTCGATAATGTAGCTGTTGACAATATATCGGTTGATAGTGCTCCAAGCGCCGCTGGAGATCATCAAGAGGCCGAACCATCCTGCTGGCAAGGTTTTGAGATTCCAGCAATATGTCAGCGTTGAACCGAGCGATAACCAAGGTGTAAGATTTGGGAGATGGACAGTCTGGCCCTTGAGAAGTTTTCGTTGTGCTTGTCGCTTGATTAAGCGGCCACCGACGAACATAATTATGACATTCAAAACAAGAAACACTGTCGTGAATACATTGCGGACCGTCGAGCTGGAGATGTTGAAATAATTCTCGAACTCATTGATGTTGAACTGCGGAACAATCTGTATAGTAGTTGACATCTTTGCTGTTGACTACCTAGCCCTGTATTGTGATAAAAAAAAAAATAAGCTTAAACAGATGAACGACGTGAAGAGGGATACCGGGCTTTAAGAGGCGGGTAAGCCAAAAGGATAATCGAAATTGGGTGGAAATCTCCAGGGGCTGAGCCTCCACTGAGTGAAAGGCCCCCCCCGGGGCCCATGGGGGCCAAAACAGAACGCACCTTGAGGAGGGGTCTAAAATTACAGCAGTCATTGCAAGTTTTCAGAGTTGCTAACTACTCCGAGAAACAAAAAAAACAAAATCAAAGCAACAGTAGGCGTTTTAATGCGCAATATTTGGTTCGTGCACTCGCAATTGTGCTTTGGACTGAACCAGTCGGTTGATGTTGCGGTTTGATTGAGGTTCTCCCGAATTGCGCAAGCCCTGGAAGAGTGGCTGCCACGTGATGCAAGGGCCCCTGAAACGCTCGTAGTAGGAATCCAATCAACTATGGAACGGTACGAGGGGCTGAAATCCTCAGTGCTGGCTTCGTGATCGGGTGACTCGATCGAGAAGAGCCCCTTGTTTCAGATTAACAGGAATTCGATTTGAATGCTTCTAAAAGAAGCTTTATGCACTTACTACAAATGTATCCTAGTATTGTAATCTAACCGAAAATTGAGAGAAGTGCCTTCTATTTATAGATTGCTTTATTTGATGCCTTTCTTGGTGGAGGTTTCGGGAAAGAAGCCCGGAACAAAAGCATCGCCGTTATGTAGCGCCCAGACATTTCTTGGATTTTGAGGCTTGAGTATCTCGGCGCAGCCACCAAAGTTGAGAGTGAACAGATAACAACGCGGCTCCTCATGCTTACTGGTCCAACCCCACAACAGTCATCATCAGTGTTTTGGATCCGTGCTTCGCCACCCGAGGAGCCAACCAACCCTTGTCCATCGGAAAAAGCGCCAATCAGAACAGACTTCTAAGGTCGCTAGAAAACTGAGTTCTTAGGCTCCCGGTGCTAGTACTTTTGCTAAGTCTCTAGGGCTGTGATACCAACGACGTCTTGGCCTGCGTGCCGACGGCCACTTCAAATATTTTTTACTATAGTATCATTTTCCTATAGAACTAAGGAAAGTTAGACGTATGGCAGTCACTGAAAACTGAAAGTTAAAGCAAGCAATGAACAAAACTCAAAACGAAAACTTTGAAAAGTAAGATAGGAACGGTGTTGGTGTCCGAAGGATCTATAAAACGTTTTGGAAGGGGAAGTACACGCGCGACAATTAAAACAAGAAGCCAAGATCAACATTTACCTACGATTGGAGCATCCACCGGTCCCGCTCGCTTGAACCCTCAACTCATGCCCCGCTCCCAGCATCCACATTATGAAAAGGAACCTTAACCCGATACTCATCAACTCGTCGCTGTTCCTGGGAACTCATTCCTGAATATATCCAAATCCGTCCCCGGTGAAGTCTCAATATAACCAGGACATACCTCCCATCCCAGGACGACTCTTAGCACGTGCCGAGTTTCCTCCCTAGCTGGAACTTGATCTCCACGCCAACAAATGTGTCCATCTGCTCTCACCAATGCGAAGTTTGTCCCCCATACACCACGAACATGGTCTTCATTCACCACAAGAGAATTAAGGATTGCGACACCCATCTCTTGAGCCAGAGTAATGAAGAAATTTGCTTGTTGAGAGCAGTCTGTATGTTCGTCGTCCGATGAAGATGTGAATGATACCAGCGTGAATTCAGGGCCCAGATAGTCAAGGATAGACGTTGTGCCATCTTGGAGAAAGACGTGCGGAGCACGGTGACCAGGGTAAGTTGAAGGGGTGTATTTTTTCGGGTTCCAGGGTGGAGGCAGGATGTCAGAGGATGGTAGGGGTTTGTAGATGATAGCTGATTTGAACCTTGTGTCTAGCTCCACGCCTCTCTCTTGATGTTCGGATCCCGCTTCGTCAAGTTGTTCTTTGACATAAGTACGGAGAGCTTCGCCCCCAACCGCGTTGGCGATGAACTCCGATTGGCCATGAGTCTCCCAAAGTGGCAGCTCTGGCCGTTGCGCTTGCGCTTGCGCGTGTTCGTATAAATGTGCGAGACGATGCATCATTGTTGAGCGCTGTTCGCTTTCGTAGGAAGGAAGCAGGTGGGGGCCGCCGTAGCCTTTCAGTATCGCGGAGAGACGCCAGGAGAGAGCAAGGGCATCCTCGACTCCAGTGTTCAATCCGTAGGCACCGTGGGAAGGAGCGCAGTGGCCTGACCTCGTTAGCTTTGTTCTGGTAAATGAAAATGGCTCGAAACGTGAAACATACAAGCATCCCCGGCGAGAATAACTTTGCCAACTGGTGTGATGTAATGTTCTGCAATTGCGAAATCAGGGCACCAGGCGCTCGTGACTATAATTTCGTCGATTTCGAATCTGAATGGATC
The DNA here is from genome assembly GCA_013054445.1 of Cudoniella acicularis. Taxonomy (NCBI): domain Eukaryota; kingdom Fungi; phylum Ascomycota; class Leotiomycetes; order Helotiales; family Helotiaceae; genus Cudoniella; species Cudoniella acicularis. The sequence goes on along the minus strand of JAAMPI010001724.1, from coordinate 5,858 downwards.
TCCAGCCCCACCAGCAATCTGATATACCCACTCAAATGGATTTATTTTGGAAGTGTCCTGATTCGGGCTTTTCAATGGCATGTGAGCAGTGAACGTATCAGGTTCGCCCTGGTCGATGATCCAGCCTGGAGATGGACTAAACATATTCCTAAAGCGACCAAAGGGACGAAGACTGGAAAGCTCTTTGGAACGGAAGTGTACAAGGAACATAGCTCCAGGTCTACAAAGAGGCGTTCAGACCAGAGACATTTGAACGGGATGAAAGTCACTTACAAGGAGGCCCCGTGCATTTTAATCCCACAATTCTTTCGCACGCTACTGCTTCCACCATCAGCTCCAACAAAGTACTGACTCCGAACAGTATGTTCGTTTCCATCCGCATCAACGAATGACGAGTCAACTTGATTGGCTGTCTCTTGGTGATAGACATATTTCCATCCAGAGCGGCATTCAATCGATGGCTCGTCGAGGCATTTTGTTCGTAGCCATGCCTCCAGCACAGTCAAGGAGCATCTCTGACCAGGCTCGGTGGCCTGTGTCCCGTCGTTGTTCCTAGTGGGTGAAGATTGCAACTGATCGGGAGAATTTAAAGACTAGTGCGAAATTAGCCATCAATTAAATCACCTGGCTGGAAGGCTACAGAAAAGAAACATAGTTTCGAGGTGTTAACTAGCCATGAGAATTGGGGATATGGGAGATTATGAAAATGGAAAACGCCACGTACAAATTCATGCTGTGCTCGACACTCATCTGCTATACCCATCATTCTGAAAATTTCCATGGTTCTGCAATTAGTAAAATCCAGCTTTGGCCATTGACTTTTCTCCAGATTCGCTTCCGTCAAGAGACAGGAAATTCCAAAACGAGCGAGGTTGTATGCTATGAGCATCCCAACTGGGTCTGCACCTACTATAACAACCTGAATGTTAAGTAATGGCATGGTGGTGAACTTGGGGGTTTTAACCGGAATCGACTTCTATTCAAAATAGGGCTGCGCGTGTGTTTGGGACGAATTTTGAGAAACGTAACTAGTCAGACGGGAAGACCCGCCTTGAAACTTGCTAGCCGAAAATTTTGAAAGAAGAAGAGCACACAGAAGATGAACGAGCACTTCCAACGGAAGAAATGTAACTATACATATACGACAACAATTCAGATCATAGACTAACACTTTTCGGTTCATGCATTATCAAAAGCGATATGCGGAGTATTCGCAGCCTAGATTTCGAACCTTGGTTCACACTACGCAAAGGAAGGTAAGCTCAATCTTGTGTAGGGCTGAGTTTGACGTGAGAGATGGATTTCGATAACCCCGTGAGAAAAAAGGAGGCTCTCCATGGCAGTTCCAACCCGGCGAGTCAGTGACCGTGAAATACGATTAGGTTCTGACCATTCTGACGGCCATGGTGGTCCGGAGGAAGACAGCCTGGCCGAAAATCGGGCTTGGATCGAGCCTTCGAGGCTCCAAGGTCACGATCATGGCCAAACTTGCAGAGAGTCAATAAAGCTGAATCCCATCTTGAATGGAGGCGCATTTTCAGGCCCAGTGGCGAAAATATTGATTGGATCCTGGCGCGAGTGAGAGTTGTTGTGTCGTATTGAGTTGGGTGTCGAAGAAAGATGGTGTTGAAGGTGTTGAAGGTGTTGAAGTACCGGCAGAAGGTTAGAAGAGAAAGAACTTCAAGGCCCTGGCGATCGGGGGTTGTTTTCGCTTAAACTTTAAACTTAACCCAAAGGAGATTTCTCCGTCGGAGTTACCGATGGATCCTAGTCAGCTTGACATAAAGTTATGCAGCCCAAGTGGCCTAGGTGATCGGGCTATGCCACCTGTCGCCTAAAGGGGAAATGCGTAAAGTCCTAAAGTCCGTGCAGGTGGTGCCTTTGAGCTCTGAGGCGTCACAGCTCCACGAAGCAGAAGGCCAAGAAATCGCAGCCACACCACCACCACAACCACAAGTTGAGGAGTTTGAGCAAAACCAAAGGCAACTTGGAAGCTTCTCACGCATGCACATCTCGGCGCAATGCGCCTTCCCATAAACCTCCTCTGCCTGGCGCTCTCGATCCTTCCATCCACACGCGCCGTGTACTCTGATGAAGCTTACAGTGTCGACTATCACCACGAATTGCTGGGCCTTCCCCAACCACAGACCACGTTTTTTCATCGACCACGAAAGGATGACAAGGCGACGTTGCTGTATACGCTGAGCGACCTGGGCGTTCTAGGAGCGGTCAATCCCGGAAGTGGAAAGGTTGTTTGGCGACAATTGCTAGGAGATGGAATTTCTGATGGAGGCTTTCTGCGGCCGGTGCAGGGAGAGAACACAGTCGTCTCGGCATTGACAAATCGCGTTGACGCATGGGATGCTATGAGTGGAAGGGAAATATGGGGGGGCTACATTCAAAGGCAGGATTATAGACTTGGAAGTGATGGAAACTGCAGCAGGAGCTGCTGAAGCCAAGGACGTTTTGGCCCTTTTCGAAGAAGATGGAAAGGCAGTTTTGAGACGGCTATCCGGTACAAGCGGAGATGTTGTTTGGGAACACAAAGATTCGAGCACAGATGTGCCGTTGCAGGTCAGCACGAACGTCAAGGACGTCTTCGTCGTCTGTCTCCACGGCGCAACTGGAGCCTACAACCTCAAGGTCACCACACTGGACCCTGTCACAGGAAAGCGAGCAAACGAATACATCCTCTCAACGAAGACTGACGTGCACGCACCTGAGGATGTGCTGTTGGTCGGCGCAAATTCTGCTGCACCCATAATTGCTTGGTCCGATCGGCCTTGAAGAACTTGAAGGCTAATATTCTGGGGAAGACTGGGGATATCCAAACCCTGCCTTTGAAAGAATCCGACGGAAATCTTTTGAAAGTTGCCCTTCATGTGCCAACCTTGGTTCAGTCTCAACCTCATTTCTTGGTTCACAGCCATTCCAGTACATCCAACCGAGCCGATGTTTACCACATTGATCTAGCAAGTGGCAGCATTAAGAAGGCTTACGAGCTACCGAAGCTTCCTGGCCAAGGCGCAATATCCACCAGCTTCGGGGACGCCAACGTGTACTTTACTCGCATAACCCAAGACGAGGTCATAATTGTGTCTTCAGCTTCCCATGGAATTCTTGGTAGATGGCCTTTGAAGCTCGAAAGCTCCCACGGTTCATCTTTGCATGGTGCTTCAGAGGTTGTTCAGCGAACTCCAGATACTTATGCTGTCCGATCAGCCATGCTTACAAGCAATCAGGATTGGGTTCTTATCCGGAATGGAGCCGAAGGCTGGGTTCGCCCAGAAGGTCTTTCTGGCGCTGTTGCTGCTGAATGGGCTGAACTCCCAGAATCCGAAAGCTTGGCTAAGAATTTAGAGGTTGAGGCTGAGAGCAATCCAGTATCAGCATATATCCATCGGGTGAAACGCCACGTCAATGATCTGCAATATCTCCCTGAATATTTGCAAAATTTACCACTGCGCTTTTTGAGCAGCATCTTACCTGGTGAAGCCCCTGCGCCAAATGCCGGGGTCTTAATTCGCGATAGTTTTGGATTCAACAAGCTTGTAATTGTGGCTACTCAGCGCGGCCGGGTCTATGGTCTTGATGTAGGCAACCAAGGGCGAATTATCTGGTCCGCCGCTGCCTTCGAGCAAGCGGCTGGGAAGAAGTGGGACGTGAAGGGCATCTGGGTCGAGCACAGCAAGGGCCACACCACAGTAAGGGGGAGTGATGGCGAGTATATATTGCTCAATACCACCTCCGGAACTAAAATCGAGTCGATGCCTCCTGGATCATGGCCTACCGTACGTAGTACTGCCGTCGTCGACAGTGCTTCCGGTAAATGGGTCCTACCTATTGGCGTTGATGGAAATCCAGGAGAGGTTCCCTCAGCGTGGGCACCCAAGGATAGCCTCGTGGTACAAGGTGACCATGGCGAGGTGAAGGGACTGAAATTTGAGACCGAAGGTGCCAATGCTTATCCCGTCGTTACTTGGACTTTTACCCCTCCATTAGAACAGCGTATTATCAGAGTCATCTCAAGACCTACTCATGACCCTGTTGCCTCGATTGGTAGGGTTCTTGGTGATCGTACTGTTCTGTACAAGTACCTAAACCCAAACATTATTCTGGTCACTGCTGTCTCTGATGCAGCATCTACCGCATCTTTCTACCTCCTCGATACCGTTTCCGGCGACCTTCTATACTCGACCAGCCATGAAGGTGTGGATACAAAGCAGCCAATTGCTTCTGCCCTCACAGAGAATTGGTTCACATATTCTCTTTGGGGGGGACATCACCCCAACCACGACCGAATCTCTCCCTGCTTCGAAAGGATATCAAATCGTCACCTCGGAAATGTATGAATCCGTGATTCCCAATGATCGTGGACCGCTTGGCTATATGTCAAACTCGTCAAGCCTAGAACCTACCGACATTCCTAATGCTGAACCTGCCTTGCCTCACGTTATCACCCAAACATATTTGGTACCCGGAGCAATTAGCCACATGTCAGTCACCTCAACTCGACAAGGAATTACGACTCGTCAACTGTTATGTACCATTGCTTCCAGCAATGCTATTATTGGAATTCCAAGAACTCTTCTTGATCCTCGACGACCTGTTGGACGCGATCCTACTCCTGGCGAGATGGAGGAAGGATTATTTCGTTATCAGCCGGTGATTGAATTCGACCCTAAACTCGTCCTCACTCACAAGCGAGAAGTTATTGGAGTGAAAGATGTGATTGCAAGTCCTGCTGTCTTGGAAAGTACGAGTTTATTGTTTGCTTATGGTATCGATATCTTCGGAACAAGAGTTGCGCCCAGTGCAGCGTTCGATATCCTTGGGAAAGGATTTAACAAGTTGAGTTTGGTTGGAACTGTACTTGCATTATGGGGTTGGGGTTGTCTATTTTGGCGCCAATGGTAAGTTACTCCCTTCCTCGTTTGAAATTCAGTCTAATTGTAATAGGTTCGGAGGAAACAAATCAATGGGAGGTGGATGACATCTTAGATATTTAGATTGTATGCATAGTTTGAAATACCACGGCTTGGTAGCCGAATGTCAAAAGCTGCTTCCTGAATTTCAACCTTTTCAATCTTCCATCGCTGACTACATAGTGGAACGTCTCTCTAAACAAGCAACGCCCCCGAATTACTACTCGCCACAAATCCTGTGACATTAGTATCCTTCATCAACCACAAATAAGCCTCAGCAACCTCATGCGCTACAACTTCAAGTCAGCACTTCACTCCTCCCTTCAAACAGATCACACGACAAATAAAAACATAACTTACGTTGTCCAATATGCCCCGTAGGAACCTTCTCCGCAATCCCCTTAAACATACCCTCCTTCTGCCCCTCACTCAACTTAAACGCATCCCACATCTCCGTCTCCACGGCCCCGGGACTAACCAAATTTACCCTCACAGGCGCCAAATCCAGCGCCAAATTCCTCGTCATACCATGTAATCCAGCCGCATAACCAGCCACCACGCTCCAATTCTTATTCGGTCGATCTGCCACTGCACCCGTTGTTAAAGTAATACTACTAGTTGGTCCTGGAGAGAGGTATTTCAACCCGATTTTTGCAACGATTAAAGGAGCGAAGAAACGGATTTGTCCTGCGGCGAGAATGCTGGTCATGGTTTGTTGACTGAGGGGGAGCACGGAGAGTGAGTCCCCCGCTGTGAAGACGATGTGGTCTAGTGGAGTGGTGAGAGAGTCGAAGAGTGTGGTGAGGTTTGCTTCGATGGTTGTGGGGGAGGAGAGGTCACAGGCGTGGCCGGTGATGGTTGCGGTTGGATAGGCGGTAAGGAGTTTGGATATTGCGGTTTGGATGCGGGTGGGGGAGGAGGAGGAAATTGTTA
>JAAMPI010001723.1:0-11062 GCA_013054445.1 Cudoniella acicularis | reverse complement strand
CAATACTTAGCTCACCTAGGATTACCGATAAAGCAGCCTTACTTACCTTTCCAAATAGAAACAGATTTCATTCAAGTTAGGATTCAGGTTAAACAACCCGCTGTTGTCACGCCGCACTCTCCAGGAAACCCCTCATTTTCGGTTGCCTCTATTACTATGGCACGAATTACATAGGACATGGCAGTGGCAAGAGGAAGAATCGCAACCCCGCCCGCAGCAACGACACGACTCCGATCAGATCCCAAATTATGTCTGCCTATCCCCCTCCATTAGAAACATCCGAAGTCTTAAACGCCAACCACACCTGCAACGCACCTTCCACACACTGAATCAACCCAAATACAATCGTCAACGCTAAAACAATCGCTGCTACCCAAAAGGTATACCACTGCACCCTCCGCCTCCTATCGCGCCACCACTGCCTCATACTACTCGGCTCCGCTTCATCAAATACCTGCTTCAAGATCACAAGTCGATCATGCCAATACTCGAACTTATTAATTTGTCGCTCCTCAACCTTTAGTTGTCCGCATTCCCGAGCCATCGAATCCAGTGGGGGTTTCCGCCTCTTCTCGAGCTTGATTTGGTGTCCGGAGAACCATTTCTCGACTTCTCGGTCATGCTCGGGAAGTAGAAGTGCCAGTGCTCGAAAGGTTTCGTCGATAAATGCTACAGGTAGAATAGGGCTTGATGAAGGTTAGTATTCGATATTCTAAGGTTTCTCTCGTCACTTACCTCTTTTGGTGAAGGCGAAGGAAGGAAGCGTAATGAAATACCTCTACCGCTTTGTCCTCATCTTGCATTCTCAAATGATCTGCGAGGTTGCTTGTCCACCTTATCTCAACGCCAGCAATGCGCTCGAGGTTCCTCGCGTTGAAGATCTTTTCGAGTTTCACATGCTGCTTTATAAATTTCTGGTGCGTAAAGTGCTTATAAATGATATCAGCGAGTTGGGCATCCTTCCAGCCGACTTTTGTTTCCCCCGATAAAGCAATAAGCCGACCAATTGTCAAAAAACCTCCTGTCCGGACCATCAGTAGAATTCGGACTCCCAGATTAATAGAATCGTCAATGATTTCCGCCGCATCCTCTCGTTCATCATACGACAGGAATTTGGCAAGCGCTTCTTCAACTACATTGCGCGTCGCTTCAGCTTGTCGGAGAAGAGTGATAAGGTTACCGATTTTGCGATGAGAATTATTCAGACTAGTTTCTCACTACCATCCACGGCTCTTTGGTAGAAGTCAAAAAAGCTGTCGTTATCGGCTTCACTAAATTCGACTTCGAATATGGTTTTGACAAGCTCCTGCTTGGTTTTGCGCGAAAGTGGGAATTCACGAGACTCCATATCTTCATGGCGGACCAAAACTGGTCGACATTAGCAGACACTTTAATAATATACGGCCTCAATGCACCGCATCGTATGCACTGCCACCTTCGACTATTTTGGCCCCGGTCATGCGGACTTGGGCGGCTACCTTCTTCTTCTGTACACCGACCGTACAACGTTCAGAATAAATTAATTAGTTACACCAAGTGCCCACTTGACTGGTCAAATGAGGTTTATCCTAAGCGCTACAATGCCGATCTCTATAACGCAGCGCCTGGACCGTATCATGTTCACAAACATCCACTCCTCACGAACATCCACTCCCACGAACATCCACTCCTCATGAACATCCACTCCTCACAACATTCCAGCTGGACGATACAGAATATATCCCCAACTCTATTTGATATCATTAATACCTGGGCTATTGCCGTCAACGACGTTTTTCACTGTCTCGCCGAGCGAGCTGCCTCTCAAGCATAATCAATCCATCGTGTCCCATTATGCCCTGTAGGCGGTGGCCGCAGCCTGAGCTCTCCATCGGCATATCTTGTGGATCTCTTGACCTTTGGGGCAGGTACAAATGCTGGGCGGTGGCAGATAAAAGCCCAGCCCATCTTGTGTGGAAGAGGGCGTCGAAAGTTATTATTAATTTCCTCGAAGATCAACTAGAGCATCTGAATGCTGGGGGCTCAGAACTTATGGTTGAAATGTTCATGGTCGGCCATAAGCCAACCTCTTCAAGTCCAACAATCTTGTTTAGCTGCAATAGCAAGGTATGTCGGCAAAAGGCTATGGAATTGGTGGAGAAAACAGGCATTTTGGAATGTTATCCCGGAGTTTTGATGGCGGAGTCTTCAAGGCGACCCAAACTTCTGGCACCTGGCGACAACTTGGAACTCCCTTTCTTGCCAGCCGGAATCTATACCAGCGGCACATTAAAACGTTCCGGCACATTTGTCTTGATATCTTCCGGAGATGGTCGACCAACGAGAAAAGCAACTATTGGAGGTGTTGTTTTCGTCGATAATGAGATGTTTGGCCTTACTACGGCACATGCCTTTTCTGATACCAACGACACTAACATCGAAAGCGATGGCAGCCTGCCAAGGAACCTGGAATTTTCTTTCCATGGACTTGAGTATCCCTATGATGACTCTGAGGATGAAGCTGACTTGGCGGATATCACAAGTCAGGGTAAGGAGTAGTCATCCTACCACTCTGTTGGAACTAAATAAGGTCTAGGAAGTCGCTCCTCAAACTCCAGTTCATCTCACTCTACCCATGATGTGGAAGAAGATGACTCGATAAAGCCAACCTCAGATGGTTCGAGGACGTCTGTAGAGCAACCAGGCTCGGAAGCCTTCACGGGAGTTACAAGTGAGTATCTTCTATCATCTAATATTCGAGTTTTGCTTATCCAAGACAAGGTAGCTCATCACTTGAGAAATTGGGAAGCCTGTACTATTCCGGGTATTCAAATAATTCTTTGGATAGTATAGATTGGGCGCTCGTGGAGGTTGAGCACCCCTCTTTCAGCCCATTTTATTCCGACGGTCGGATTATGGCATCTCCAGTTTTCTGGAAAGGAGAACTGGTTTATCCAAAGAGTATTGCAAATAGGTCTTCCGATGTCCCTGTCATAGTATGTACAGGCTCAAATGCGGGTGTAGTAGAGGGAACATTAAGCGCCACCGAATCTTTTGCTTTGTCTTCGAAGATGGAGGTAGTCCAACCGCTATGGACTGTAAGACTTTGTAATGGTTGTTTCTGTGAGTTTGATATGACCGGCATCTTCCTCGGCAGAATTATCTAACAAGGAATAGCTGATGGCGACAGCGGGTCATGGGTTTTAAATCCTACTACTGGCGAGATGTATGGTCACATAGTATCAGGTTTCCATGGAACCGGAATGGCTTACCTTTTACCCTTTGTCGACATTTTCAAGACATTCAGCAACGTTTAAGAAGCCGGGTTGGTTTATCCTCAAGACAGATCAGAGATACATCTGATGTTAGGGAAGAGCCTATTCTGGAGACTCAACCTGAAGCGCCCAGACGGTTCGAAAAATCTGCAAAGGTTCTCAACTCAATCAAAACTTCCATCAGGCCTCCCAGTTGGCATCCTAAAAGGGACAAATTGCCAAGTGATCGCTTTGGGACTACCTCGCCATCCAGTCAAGGCATGGTCCTGCCGGCACTAGATTCTGTATTAGAGAAAGACCCAACAGGGCTATCAAAATCTTTTGCAAAAGTCCGAGCACGGTTGTTTGGAAAAGACAAATCTCAATCACACGGAAAATCCTCAAATCCACACGTGTCTAATCAAGCCCCATTGTTAGAAGGCCCAGAACACAATGCAACAACCAGTCTGATGGCACCTTCGCCGGCTGCTTCAGAAGCCAGTCCTGTTCACGCCTCCACATGCCCATCGACAAGGAAATCTGATGTCCCGGAGCGGCCAGAAAAAAGGGATAAAAAGTTCAGCCTCTCTACCTTTAACTTCCGGATACTTATTAGGCGTAGCACCTTACGAAAACCACCCTCTTCTGAAATCACCAACTTTTCCACGTCTGTTATTCTCGTGCGAGTTCCCTTGGGTATACAACCCGTCGGCGCCATCCACTACCCTGGAATCGAATACAACCTCATCTGCCAAGAGGCGGTCGAGAGGTTCAAACTGGTCATGCGACCTATTCTGCCTGAAGACCTCAAGATAATCGAGACGCGAAATGGTGTGTTTAAGCCTATTGAATATGCTTTTCTGGGGGTAGAACATGAGAATGGTGGAAAGAAGCGCTTTACGCAGACGTGTTTTAAGGTTTTCCCGTCGTCTTTTCCTTCGGCGGTGGGGTTTCCGTGTGATTTGGTTGTTGGGACACAATCTTTGCAGGGACATGGCGGTGGGGTCAGGATTTCTCCGGGGGGAGGTGGTGGCGCTAGGATGGATGGAGGGGGTGAAGGTTATTGGGGAGGGTGCTGGTTAATGGGGGTGCGGTTGCATTTGTTTGAGCAACGTTGTTCTATTGAGTTTAATGTATTTCGAGGCGTCCTCAGAGTTGGGATATATGGTCTCGCTCTTCGTTCCTAGCTCTAGTTATACTTCAACGAGATCTAGGACTTCTATCGAATAATTCTGATCCTCTTGGATTGATAGCATCTAGGAGTGGAAATTATTACCTGCAGGAAAAAGGATTACAATAATATCCCTAGACTACCAATGTATATCCTGGATGAGACCTCATCTATCAATTGCTATTACAGAGCAATATCGTGTGTACTTGAGTAGGACTTCTTGTAGTAGGTAGAAGTTAAACAAGTGATTAATAGATTAACGCTATACATTCGCATACGATAAAGTTGAATTTGTGAATTTCGGTAAGTAGGAGGTGCGGCTCTATTTGACGGGGATCTGGAATCGGCTCCGAAAAAATCCTTGACTTACTTTTTCTAATTTTAGCCAGCGACAGTCGACATCCTGGCCTGAGGACTGTGAGTCCAAGATAGAGGACGTGTCGTTATCAGAATTACTATATCCGCTCCAGAAGTAGAGGACGTTATCATCGCTTCTGTGTATAAACATCCTCGAGCGTTGACGTCGGCCCTGTTCTACAGCAGTATTATGACAATGTTTATAGAACCACTCTATATAACGTATATCAAAAGAGTTCAACCTTCATCGTCACTATCATAAACAAGGCAGGCTTTCTCTATCTTAATAGCTATAAGATCTTCTAGACTAAAATATAATATAACTATAAGTGTTAAGAGCTCCTTATATTTATATCTCTATATTAGTAAGACTATTAATTATATATAAAACCACGTATAGAGACGACTCTGTCTATAGAGACTCTATACACGGGAAGTAAATAGCTGTTTCTCTATATCACAGACCTGGTTCAGAGGTCTGGTCAGGACCGATCACGTGACCTCATATCGTATATATAACCTCGTTTCAGACCTCGTCTAAGCTTTTCACCTTAGTATTCTAAGTTGTTAGGAGGTATAATAAAAGATAAAGTGCTAATGTAGAGGGACGGGAGGCCTCTAAAATAGGCACTCAAAAACTGATGACTGAAAGACTCGAATCTCTAGGAAGGTGTCACGAATCTAGAAGCACGTGCAGGCCCAGGCCTGAGGCTCGGCTGCAACCAATAGGAACAGCACAGAGAACCAGGGTCCTAAGTCACGAGATCACACGACTAGTCACGTGACTAGTCAGGTGATAGAGTCCAAGGCCGAGGCTTGGCAGAGGGACCGGTCGACCTTCGGCCCTCTCTACTACCTACGGCCTAAGGGAATAGGAGATCTATATAAGTAAAGGGATTTCCTTACTAGATAAGAGCTTTATACTTAAATTACTTTAGTAACCTTATATTATACTTTAACATATCCTTACTTATAATATACTAAGCTTCTAAGTTAGTAACTAACTAGTATTATCTTATTCTTATACTTCTATATTACTAATCTAATAGACCTCCTACTTACTTAAGACGCTGTCTTTAGTTAAGTAGACCTAGATCTATTATATTTTAAGTACTAGTCTTAAAGTAAGAGTATTATAAACGATAGCTTTATAATCTAAGAATATAACTATTAGTATAAGTATTAGTAAAGTTAATCTTATATTAGACCTTAATAAAGGAATACCTAATATACTTATAATAGCTGTTAAGGTTAAGATAAACAAGAGATTAAAAGTATCTATTCTTAATAAATATAATAGAAAACAAGAGGACCTTAAGACCTTTATCTTATAAATAGAAATCTACTTTTGATTTTATAATAATAAGTTTAAAACTATAGATACCTATAGTATTTAGGCCGCTTTATACCTCTAAAAAGAAGCTATTAGATAGATTAAACTATTTCTAAGAAACTATCTATTAGCTATAATAAGGGTATAAAGGATAGAAGTATTAACTAGGATCTTTAGGTCTTTTAAGAGATTTAAGACTAAGATTAGAAGAGTATTTAATAATATTAATAAAAAGAAAATAGTAATATAAAAGTTGTTTAGGCTCTATTAAACTAGATTAGTAATTAACTATATTATAAAATTCTAAAGATATATAACTAAAACTAGATAAGATATAGATATATTAATAAGTTATTATAATCAAGGACTTAAGGATTATATAAAAGATAAGCTAGCTTGATTTAATTAATAACTAATTAATATTAATACCTTGATCGACACTAGTATATAAGTCGATAATCGACTATATAACTGAATATATAACTAGGCTAGTATAGGTAAAGGTCGATTAAGTTATAACGGCCTTAAAGACAAGTGTTCTAAAAGGATATATCCTAATAAAAGAGAAGTCGCTATTATAGAAAAACTAGGCCTCTTAGTCGAAGAAAGAGAGCGACGACTAAAAAACTAACTATACTTTACCTATAAAACAGCCGGATATATAGCTAGGGACTATAAGAAAGAGGGCCTAAAGAAGAAGGGTAGGAAGCTATAAAAGAAGATAGTCTAAGAGTTTAGAATAACTAAACAAGTCCTTAACTAGTAAGAACTTACTAAACCTAATAAAGAAGGTAGTAAGATAGAAGCCTTAATAAGAGACCTAAATATAGCTATAAACGAATAATTAGAATAGTAGGGAATATTAATATAGTTAGACCCGCTATTATAATAAGATAATTCTAGAGATATAGTCCTTTTAGAATTTATTAATAGTAATAACGAAGAAGGAGACGTCTAGATAGGAGACCTTTATACTACTAGTAAAGAATAGCTTAAATAGTAGGAAATATTATTATAGATAAGGAATTAAGAAGATTTAGATTAAGAGTTAGATAAGCTAGACCTATTATTAGAAGTCGGTAAATATTAGGTGTTTATCTAAGTCGATAATAATATATAAATATAGAGACTACTAGTTAATAATAGGCTAAACTAGCTAGTAGATAAACTATATTTTAAAGAAGATTAAGAGATAAGAGACGAACCTATCTTTAGAGAACTATATTAGGATATATAAAGAATTGTCTTTATAGCCTAATATAATAAGCTAGGAGAACGCTATTATATTACTATTATACCTATCTATAAGAAACGATTATCTATCTTTAATAATAAAGTAAAACCTAGAAATGTTTAAGAAATAATTAAGATAAGTAATAATAAAAGAATCTAAGAAAAAACTATATTAATAAACGGCTTAAGAGCTAGCTATACCTAAGACTAGATTATAAGAACAAGTGAGTTATAGACTTACGTTCTATACTAGCTTAAGGAAGCTATAGACTAGTATAGGATATAAGAAAACTAACTAATAGATAATACTATTATTAAAGCACGAGTCTATAAAGCTATTATAACTACTAGTTATAGACAACTAATTATAAAGATTAGGCTTAAGAGAATTCTAATATAAGCTATAATCGATTTAAGAGTTTAAAGAAACTATATTAACCTAGACTTTATAATAAACTAACTAATCCTTATAAAACCTTTATAGAAACTATACTAACTTACGCTTTTAGAAGATAAATAAGTATTACGAATTAAGGAATCACGTGTAGGCCTAGGCCTAAAGCTCGGCTATAGCTAATAGGACAGTATAGAGGACTAGGATCCTAAGTCACGAGATCATACGACTAGTCACGTGACCAGTCAGGTGATAGAGTCNAANGCCGAGGCTTAGTAGAAGGACCGAACGACCTTCGGCCCTTCCTGCTGCCTGCGGCCTATAAGAATAAGGGATCTATTGTAGTGGGGTTCTGTGTCACGTGCCGTAGCACGTGACTATATTCATGTATATAAGGTCTCTCCCCCTCTCCTAGAGAGGAACAACAACGATCCTTCCTAGAGATTCGAGTCTTTCAGTCATCAGTTTTTGAGTGTCTATTTTAGAGGTCTCCCGTCCCTCTACACTATATAAGCAGAGGGATTTCCTTACTAGATAGGAGCTTTATACTTAACTTACTTTAATAATCTTATCTTATACTTTAACTTATCATTGCTTATAACGTGCTAAGCTTCCTAGTTAGTAACTAACTATAGTATCGCCTTACTTACACTTCTATACTACTAATCTAATAGACCTTCTGCTTACCTAAGGCACTGTCTTTAGTTAAGTAGACCTAGATCCGTTATACTTTAAGCACTAGTCTTAAAGTAAGAGTATTACGACGATAGCTTTACGATCTAAGAACACGACTACTAGTATAAGTACTAGTAGAGTCAATCTCACGCTAGACCTTGACAAGGGTATACCTAACATACCTATAATAGTAGTCAAGGTTAAGGTAAACGAAGGATTAAAAGTATCTATTCCTAATAAGTATAATAGGAAACAAGAGGACCTTAAGACCTTTATCCTATAGATAGAAATATACTTTCGATTCTATAATAATAAGTTTAAGACTATAGATGCTTATAGTATCTAGGCTACCTCTTACCTTTAGAGAGAAGCCGCTAAGTAGATCGAACTATTCCTTAGAAACTACCTCTTAGCTACTACGAGGGCGTAATAGATAGAAGTATTAGTAAGGATCTTTAGGTCTTTTAAAAGGTTTAAGACCGAGATTAAGAGGATATTTAGTAATATTAATAAAAAGAAAATAGCTATATAAAAGCTATTTAAACTTTATTAGACTAGGTTAATAATCAACTATACTATTAAGTTTTAAAGATATATAACTAAAACTAGATAGGATATAGACGTATTAATAAGCTACTATAATCGAGGACTTAAGGACAATATAAAGGACAAGCTCGCTTAATTTAACTACTAACCTATTAACATTAACGTCTTAATTAATACTAGTATATGAGTCGATAACCGACTATACGAACGAATACGCGACTAAGCTAGCATAGGCCGGGGTCGGTTAGGGTATAATGATCCTAGAGACAAGCGATCTAAGGGAAAGTACCCTGACAAGAGAGAAGTTGTCGCTATAGAAAAAACGAGTCTTTTAAACAAAGAAAGAGAATAACGACTTAAAAACTAATTATGTTTTACCTATAGAATAGTAGGATATATAGCTAGAGATTATAAGAAGGTAAGCCTAAGAAAGAAGGGTAGGAAGCTATAGAAGAAACTAGTTCGAGAGTTCGGAATAACTAAACGAGTATCTAGTTAATAGGAACTCGCTAAACCTAGTAAAAATAGTAGTGAAACGAACGTCTTAATAAGGGACCTAAGTATAGCTATAGACGAGTAACTTAAATAATAGGGGATATTAATATAGGTAGACCTATTATTAAAACAAGATAATTTAAGAGACTTAGTCCTTCTAGAATTTATTAATAGTGACGAAAGCGAAGAAAGGGGCGCTTAAACAGGAGACCTCTATACTACTACCGAGGAACAACTCGAGTAGCTAGGGATACTATCACGGGTAAGGGATTAACAGGATTCGGACTAGGATCTAGGTAGACTAGATCTATTACTAGAGGTCGGCGAACACTAGGTACTTACCTAAGTCGATAATGATATACGAACATAGAGACTACTAGTCGGTAATAGCCTAAACTAGTTAGTAGATAAACTATATTTTAAAAAGGATTAGGAAATATAAGACGAACCTATCTTTAGAAAACTATGTTAAATTATATATTAGGACATATAAAGAATCGTCTTTATAGCCTAATATAACAAGCTAGGGGAGCGTTATTATGTCGCTATTATACTAATTTATAAAAAAACGACTACTAATCTTTAATAATAAAGTAGAACCTAAGAGTATCTAGGAAATAATTAGGATAAGTAATAATAAAAGGATCTAGGAAAAAACTATATTAATAACTAGCTTAAGGGCTAACTACGCCTAGGACTAGATTATAGAAACAAATAAGCTATAGATATACGTCTTATACCGACTTATAGAAGTAACGGACTAATATAGGGTATAGGAAAACTAGTTAATAGACAATACTATTATCGAGCTATAAGTCTAAGAGGCCGCTACGACTACTAGTTATAGATAACTTATTATAAAAATCAGACTTAGAAGAATTCTAATATAAGCTATAATTAATTTAGGGACATAAGAGAACTATATCGACCCTGACTTTATAATAAATCAACTAATCCCTATAGAACTATTATAGAAACTATATTAGCTCGTGCTCTTAAGAGATAAGTAGATAGGGATTAATAGATAGGTTAAGAAGAAAGCTAGACAGCTACCCTTAACTATACTAGAAGGATATTTTAAGGAAATCGACTTAGACGTCGTCTTACTTAAGAGGTACCTAATAATCTTTAGAATACTATAGATTAAATAATATAATCTAAGTATTAACTAGACGATAAGTATAATAAGTTTTATACGATATAAATATAAGTAGGTTAAATAACTAATTAACTTATAAGAGGTATATATAACCTTAAGCGATAAGGCTACTAATAAGGGTAAGTAGATACTAAAAGTCAAGATAGATTAAATAGTTATATCACTATAATATTAAGAATTCGTAAGACTGTTCGATAACTTAGAAGATATAAGGGCTTTACTAGAATATAAACTATAAGATTATATGATTAAACTTAAAGAAAGGATATAGCTAATATCTAAGAAGTGTTGATAATATAACCTATAAACCTTAAGGACGCTCGAGAAATACGTAAAAGAAGCGGCTAGGAAAGGGTAGATATATAAATCAAAGTTACCTACTATTACTAATATACTATTAGTATATAAAAAAAGGTGATCTAAACGAACGACCTTATATAGATTATCAAGGACTAAATACTATAAT
>JAAMPI010001722.1:0-11074 GCA_013054445.1 Cudoniella acicularis | reverse complement strand
ACCTCCCACCCTGCACGCTTTCCTTTCGAAATTCACGACTAGCTCATGTGAATTTTTCCCGTCATTTTCCTCACTCCCAATCTCATCCTTTCACCTTCTCACCTTGATTCATCATGTCATCTGCTATCGAGGTTGTCTCCAAAAGAAGCTGGCTGCGCTGGGTCCAATTGGCAATTGTATCAGTTTGTTGCTGGTGTTTCGGCTTTCAACAACTAAATTTCTTACCAGCTGCTTGACATTCTTCATCGACATTGCGAACCTTAGTATGTGTACCATTGCATTACCTATCATCTAAGACGATCTTGGCTTCTCTCAGGGCGCGCTGCAATGGGTTCTTACCGCTTACTCCCTCACGGTATGTCTTCCCAAACTCTAGTAGATGAACAACGTTAATGTATCTCACGAAAACAGTACGGTGGATTTCTCGTCATTGGCGGCCGTCTCGGTGACATTTTCGGCCAAGAAGCAACCCTCAAAATCTCCATGGCATTTTTCAATATCTTCACTTTGGCTTGCGTGCTGGCTCCCACGCAAATCGGTCTTGTTGTTTCCCGGGCATTTCAAGGCATCGTAGCCTCTTTTACCATTCTTGCAGCGCAAGCATCCGTTGCACGCTTATTCCCAGAGCCTCATATGCAGGGCCTGGCACTAAGTTGGTGGGGACCAAGTGATTCCTTGGGATTCGCGTATGTCTCCACTGCTAAATTCAGGTTCTAATATGATTCATTCACTGATGAATGACTTGATCAGATTAGGTCCTATCTTTGGAGACTTATTCACGTCCCTGTTGACCTAGCGCTGGGTGAGAGTTTGCACTTTTATGCAGAGCACATAGCTGACCCTCTAGATCTTATGGTTCCCTCTCATCGTCGAAGGTTTTCTCCTCGTCCTGGCCCTCTTCCTCATCCGCGACATTACTCCCCCACCAACAGGAAAGACTCTCACATGGAAACAAATTGTCTCGCGTTGTGATCCGGTCGGCGCGATCCTGTCCATCACAAGCGTGATTCTTCTGATCTATGCGCTGACATTAGGGAACACAGATGGCTGGAGCAATGGCGACGTCATCAGCACAATTGTGATTACAATTTTATCCCTGTTAGTCCTCGTTTACGTTGAGGCCAAAGTAGTTCCGTATCCGCTTGTTCCAAATCATCTGTGGACTGGTGGAAAACTTCCCATTGGATGCTTGCTCGCAGCACTTACATACGCTGTCTGGCAAGGAGCCAATTACTTCCTTACTCTGGAGTTGCAAAGTATGAACTCTCATTTTCGCCTCTATTATGCACAAGAATAACATGTCCAGGTTTCGGCTTCTCACCCCTTTCCACCGCAGTGCGCTTCCTTCCTCTCGGTGTCACAGCCTTCCTCATCAACATGGTTCTTCCCCACCTGCTTCAACCGATTGGGTCGTATAAAATTCTCATCGCAAGCTGGATATTTGCCATTGCGGGCGTGGTTCTATTGGCTCTGATAGGAGATGGCTCCGATTACTGGCGTTACTGTTTCCTGGGCATGATTCTCTATATTCTCGGAGTTAGTTCGGTTTATTTTGTGTCCATGGTGACGGTGGTTGGTTCGGCGCCGCCTGAAGATCAAGGAGCTGTCGCAGGCGTGTGTAATGTAAGTAAACCCGCAATACTCTCCCTTACACACTAATTCGCATTAGATGTCTTTGAATGTGGGAGGTGCCGTCCTCGGACTTGTAATTTTGACTGTCATCAACGATTCAGTCGCTTCTAAAATGGAGGAGAGAACTCAGGAAACGCCAAGGTCCGTGGATACCGTGCAGCATTTTACGGTACCATCGGATGGGCTGTTATTGGTTTGGCGTTGTCCCTCTTATACAACAGAATCGGTCAAACTCTCATTTCAGAAGCTCAAGAAACACCTGAAGAAACCACAACGACTTCTGAACCATCTGGAATTGTAAATATGGAGAAGATAGTTCCATTAAGAGAACCACACGAATTAGAGACAGCCTTATGAATCTTGGTCATGATATGCTGCTATCGAGATTGGAAATGATAGATGTTTATAAAGAAAGTATTTTACTCCTTTGCTCTGAAACTGTTAAACCACCTAAGTAGACAAATATTATGTGCGAATTTAGATTTGAAATCCTGATTGGTGTCCTTGCTGTGACAGCCTGGAAGTTGTTCCCCTATTCTCTCGCTAAGAAATATATCACATAATACCGCCCAACTGTTCTGTTTTTGTATTATTTGTCTAAGTCGTCTTCCTCGAAGTCAACACTAACTCAACTTTGAGCTTGGTATCGGGGTAAGTGGGGAAGTATAAGCGGCCAATACAACATATGCATTGTGGTTGGAACTAACAGGTTGCAAAACCGACAGCAGATAGAAAGATCACTTGAGATTGAAGTATAGTGGCAGGTAGGTAATTGCATGGGAATATAATACATTTAATTTCGTAATTCAGCAGCAGCTATCACAACTAGCTAGGTATCACGCCTCTATCATCAGCCCTTTTCCCAATTCCTGTCGTCTCATTTTCATCGTTTCCCATAAAGCAAAAACCCGAGTGCTCACAAATAAATCGAAAACTATACATAATTCAAGCGTTCGCCCCAATCCATAAAAACGCCGCTTCAGATCATAAGTCATGAAGCATGTTACAATTGCAAGTAGTAGAGATAATAATGACCTAGTCATCATCAGACCTGAGCACAGGGTACAAACTCTCCGTCGGTTTCTCGACCGGTGAAGATGATGATTTTGGCTCCGAGGTTCCAGACATATCTGTATCCTCGTCTTCGATATACTCCCCTCGTTCAAGACGATCATTGACGAGTTTCCGAAGGGCCTCAATTACACGGATATTCTCGATCCAGAGTTCCTCGGCACGATCTTTTGCGCTGTCGCCCCCTTCTGATTGAATGCTTGGAGAAATGGCGCCGGACAGAGCAGGGTCGATGTTGCTCGCGAGCGTAGATTTGACGATGCTTTCTGGGCGAGGAGTCGTCTCTTTTGGCGAGGGAGTGCGGGAATCGTCCGAGGAAGTGTCCATAAGATCACGTGGCGCGCTACGTTGGAGCATGCCCCCTGAGTAGCGACGGCGAAGGTCACTATCAAAATTCGTGCCTAGTGTTGAGGTTGGAGCCGTGGAGTGTGGGGAGTATCCCATTGTTACGGCTGGGAGGCTGGGGTAGGCGCTGGAGACTGTAGAGCTGTGGCGGGAGATTGGCGACATGCCGTGGGAAGAGCTTGGGGAGTGGCCGGATGTGTAGGAGACGGAGCTTGATGGGGGAGTTAAAGCTGGTGTACCAGAGGAGTTAGATTGTGATGAGTGAGTTGCCATCATTGGCTGAACATGAGCCGAGGAAACGTGGGAGTTCATGTGACCAAGACCTTGAATAGTAGACTGTGGTGGGGAGTGGCTCTGGCGGAAGTTGATCGCTTGGTGGGTGTAGTGAGCGCCTGGTTGTTGAACACCAGCGGCTGCTGCGGCATTAGAACTCTCGTATACTGTTGATTGCATCTGCTCCAAAAACTGATCAATGTTCATGAGATCATTTTTGGTCCTGAGATTTGGCATTGGTGGGAGAGCATATTGGTGTTGCGATATTGGACCACCATGACCTCCGTGGCCATCAACGGAGACCATAGAAGGCCCGGCAGGCATATATTGAGAAATCCCTCCACCATGGATGGGAATTCCTTGCAAAGCCATCAATCTTTGTCCGACTTGGTCGTAAGATGTAGGGTCGATTTGTCGGCGTTTAGCGTCACCAAAGAAGTCGTTCAAAGCATCGTAGCCACGCTTTCTGCTGTCATAGGCGGCATGCTGGCCGATGTCGGTGCCATGACTTTGAACCGGGTAATAAACAGGGCCATATGAAGTTGTCTGCTGAGGAGCGTAATATCCGTTGTGCCCATTATGATGGGGATTGCCATAATTGGTTTGATTGCCTGGGTGCATCTGGGCACCATGGTCATAATAACCTGTGGCAGTGGCTGCAAGATTTTGCAGGTTAGCAATTACTATTCTAAGTGTCAGAGCGGTGTGTGGGGTACAACCAATGCCGTTGTGCTACATACCTTTTCCACCCTGTCTGTAGCCATTTTGTTGCCCGCCATGCTGCTCAGGAGATCGGAGGAGGACGGAGTCGTCGGCGTGTGTCTGATATTAGTTAGTAATGATCTCTTCATGATGGCTAGGCAGAGCGTACCTTTACATGTTTCTTCAAGTCCTGGGGACGCTTAAAGGCCTTCCCGCAGAAATCGCATTTGTGTGGCTTCAGAGGCACATGAACTCGAATGTGAGAAGTGATATGGTCGCGCTTGACTGTGGTGGTACGGCAAGAATTCCACCCGCAGGTGAGATTCAAATTGTTTGTGCTCTTTCGTCCAACATGCTTCTCGCAGATGTGCTCCTGTGACATTAATTAATTTCTGTTGGAGTGGGGTGATGGGCAGATTAGAACTCACAAAGAGAGCCTCTGCAGATGTGCACTTCTCCGAGCACTTGTCCCATTGACAGGATAAGTTATCATCGGCAGCAATAACAGGTCGAGAGGCCTCTGGTTGAGTAGTCGTTGCAGGACTGTCCTGTTGTTGCTCGGGGGAGGCGGCAGACATCTTGGCAATTCGCGTGGCGGACCAGTGAAAGGGTGTCGGTTGTGAAGTGGGCTTGGGCGGTGAGGGTAGCGTTTGATATTCGATCTATGTCACCACTTCTTGGCGTCGAAAAGGCTCGCGCAAACAAGAGTCTCTGTTGAAAAGAAGAAGAGGCTTCACAGCTCTGTTTAAGGAACTCTAGCTTCGCTCAAGTGGAGAGAGAGATCTTGGGATTACTTGTACTTCAACCGAGCGGAAGAGAATCTCTTGGCGATTTTAGTCCCCACCGCTAGAGTCTTGGCAAGTCTTGGCACGCCTTGGCGCCTGAAGGTAGTGGCGACGAGGGTGTGTTGCCATAAACCTCGGCTGTGGCTCTGCCAATGAGCCGTCGCCTTCTTCCTGCTCCGGCCCGTTTGTCGCACCACGAATGTTCCTTCGGAAATGCGGCGTGCCTCGAGCACAGCTGAGTCTTGGCATTCCTTGGCATCGTCTTGGCAAAAGGCTGGGCACCAAACACAGCCCCTGAAGAAACCTTCTGACGATTAGGTGGCACGCGGTCTTCATGCGGAAAACTCTTAGCATCCCGAGGCATCCAAGAAAACGCGCTCCGATGGCCAAGCACGGAGTCCTTGGCTGAGGGGATTCAGCTAGAGAGCGTAAGAGCGCATGTTCGAGTATCTGTGGCCGCTTCGAGTGCCTCTTTGGGACTGTATCTTGGTCGCTTGCGAAGTTGCGGCAATTCGAGTTGGACAAAATATCGCAGGCACGAGAGGGCAAGGCGCTCTGCTGTTGAGATCGTGATCACTTGCCTTTGATAGCAAGCTACTATCTGTGGCGCACTCTCGAGGTGTCCGACACGCTACTCACGTCACAAAAACCGGAGCATCATCCTCCTCAAAACCACACTTCATCTCTTTCTTTGCGATCCGAGAATTCCGAATCTGCTCTCCAGCAATTGCGAATTGCTAGCTGCCGAAAGATGCAACGGTAATTGTTTCCAAAATAAGCCATATTCTAGAGCAAATTTCTCATATTGCCTGATGACGACGAACGCCTTAATGCCCAGCCCTTGGCTACTTGGCTCACCACCGCCTCCGCCCCAAGACTTTTCCCTCCGCTGAGGGACAAGAAATCCCTCTCGCTGCGAAGTTGGCTGTTGGATATCAAGCCTCGAGCGTTTCTTGGCTCTTGGCAAATTCATTTCTGGGGGACACAGCCTCAATTCGGATTCGTTTCCGCAATCTCCTTCCCCATTCGTTTGGAAAATGATAACGGATGCAGATGCGTGAATTAGGGTTTGAAAAGACTATATTTCTTCTTGGAAAAGACCGGTCCACATGATCGATTCCCAAATTGTCACTATATTTTGTATACCGCGAGGGAAGTGAAGTACGAAAAAGGGGCGAAGAGTAATCTGGTCACATTAAAGTCACGTGCCACCCCACCCCCCTCCCCCTTTTTGCACTTGGCCCAGAAGTTCTAGCCTGGCTCCCATTCCCAGTACGCAAGCAAAGTGTCAGTGTAAAGATTTGTTTTACTGACGGTCTCATTTGAATATTCTCTTGACTGCTATCTCTCATGTTTGCAACTAGGCTTAGGATTCTTCACAAAGTCATTGGCAGCAGCACCACAGATAGCACGCGTTCGAAAGATTTGAGGCGTTTAGTTGTGTCGCTCAGTCTCTCTTTCTTAATATAACATTATGTGAAATCTATTTCCGCAGTTCCTATATTATTTCGAGCATTTGGAAGTGTTTTTATGAAGTAATATCCGAGTCAATTTTGAACAAAACAGGAGCGAGACACTTTTGCGGACCTAGATGCTCTCGAGGATTCCGTATCCATTCTCGGAATGGCCATTTAATTTCTGAAGCAATTGCGATGCCGCTGTCTTCCGTTGTTGGGTGTGTAATAGACTTAGGGAAAGAGCAATGGTTTAGACGCAATTTCTACCACAACAGCTCTTTGCTTAATGCCGTGATTGACAAACAATTCCTATTGCAAGAAAGTTCCCCTCTCGTCGTTTTCGCATCCAAAAATGGAGTTCCTTCATCCCGAGCACTGGACGGAACAGATGAAGGAGGATCACGAGGCGTACAAAAACGCAGAAAAGGCATGCAAAGCAGCAGCGGAATTGTATCATGGCCACCTCCAATCTCTCGAGGAAATCTACATCCCACAGACATGCTTGCCTTGTTTGGAACAGGATTTAGATTGCGATGTCGAGTGGCCCTGCTCACAATGTTGCTCCGACAAAAACCAAAATCACTGCCAGTACCAACTGCGGGATCCTGATAAATCATTCCCGTTATTTCTGCTCACACGAGAAGAAAACTCCGACCTTGCGGATCCGCGAAGAATTGGCGTCTTGCTGCTGAAAGAGAATTAAATCTCCGCTTCGAATTTCAAGAAAATTATCCTGGTGCATGGTTTACTTCGAGGGGCTCAAGCGACTATCGAACTATAGCCGAAGGTCATCTCACGACCTTGAACAATTTGAAGCAAGAGATTTGTGCTATCACTGGCAGGTGTATAGACCATTTGGCTTGGAGAGACAAGTAAATATACGCAGAAAGAGCAGGAGAAAGTTTTTCCTCGGCGACGGATCCCAAAGTCAAATACAATTCATCGACTTTGGCGAGTCGGTTAAAACACCTTGGACAGCACAAAATTTCCGGCATTCACAATGGCCCCCTTAAGAAGGCAAACGAACGAATCTGATCCCCTCCCTTCAGGACAAATGCCGACCAAGCCAGCAGGAGACCTCCAGGTCCTTCAAAGCAATCAACCGAAACCATAACTTACGTACTGAAGAAGTAGGGGATCCAGGATATCAGCGTCGAGCTTGCGCTTCTACGTAGTGCTGACGACCAGTACCCATTTTATACAATTAGGGAAGCCAAGACAAGCTCAGTGGATAGTGAAATTTGGACCAAGAAGAAAACAAACGCCTACCTTCAAATTCTTATTCAACTGGAGGACAACTTGGTTCAAAATATACATTACAGATCTGTTGTTTTCAGCGTGAATTGCAAGCACCTGGCTGCAGCGTGGGAGGACAATAAGATTCCAACTCGAAACATCCAATCAAACTTGCTGAAATGAGCGGCTAAAACCACGAGGGGAAAATCTACAGTGTCTGCCTTAGGAAAAAAGAGCAAAACTCTAGCATCTTGTGGTGCAGACGAGACTCTGCGGATGTGGGACATGTATTCCGGAGATCTACTGTACTCATTGTCTGTATACTCAGGGTGATACATGCTGTATGGATATATCCCCGAGTGACAAATACTCAACCTGCCGCCTCTTGATGGTGCCGCTGGATATGTCTGGGTTTTACTTGATGACAATCTCCTTGCTAAGGTTACTAGGCACCGCAACCAGGTGCTGGGTGTTTGCTCTTCACGCGACAGGCAAGTCATTCTAACATGATCAGTGGATATTGACGTCAAAGTATCGTCGACCATTGCGCCAGTCCCGCCGTCTGCAGTCGATCCCGAAAACGTTCTGATTCATTCTTTCATTACCTTTACGAGGCATTCTGCAAGCAATGTGGACATCAAAAACTCTATGAAAGGAAACTCATACCGTGCTAGGACCATATAATAACCAATAAGATTGCATTCGATGGCAAATGGGTCATTCTGGTGAGCGAGATGATTTACTTCAAATATGGAACTCGGACTCTAGGGAAAACCGTTGTTTCTCAGACAGAGCTTGTGCTGTTTATGTGATGAGCATGGCCACCGATCCTAGGGAAAACATCCTTGAAATGGTTTCTGTCGGGATGAACATGAGATTGTTGAAGCCTACAAACACAACACAAGATCTGAGTGATACTGTGGTTTCTCACGCGAAGAACGAACCCGAAGAGAAGACCATTGTGTTCCCAGGAACGGGTAACTTTTTGTTCATACCTGATCACGGAAGGCGAGCCGAGTAAGAACATTATAGCGGGGACGATGAAGGAGAAGTGCATCTAACGCCACATAGTAGGGATGTTATAGATCTTCTGAACTTGAGCCTGAGGTCCACAAAGATCTTCCGAACCAGCACATACTTAGTAATGTAACCGGCATTTTGACTAGAGTTCGTCTGCAGCTCTCACATTATAGATAATCATCCTTTTAGCTGAGCGGACAGAAATTTCGAGAAAAATACAAGAATACAAGAAGAACGACCGAGAATGACAAATTACATTCTCTCTCGTCATACTTTGCTCCTCAAAAGTACACGTTGATTTCATCTCACGACAACTGTTACCTGTGGGGCGTCAAAAAAAAATCCTGTTGAGTTTACTGACGAGAACCAGTCACCCGGTGAAGGTGACATTAGCAGCTCTGGAAACGATTGAGGTTGAGAGCTTTCGAAAACAAAAATCCCAATTTTATAATCCGACTCTAGGCCGATGTTTGTTGTCTCACTTCCGAAATAAAACCTCGGATTTCCACGGTGGGGCTTCAGAGTCGCATGCATGCACGTTCAGGGGGGAAAGCGCACAAAGTCTTGCAACGCTAGTTCACAGTATAAGCACTCTGTATTGAAGACACTGGAAGAGCAGTCTAAGCAAAGTGTACCTCTTTGAAGTTTGAATATGTGAAATGTTGCTCTGGTTAGTTCAGGATTCCGAGACTAGCATAATTGTTTCGCAGTTCGCGCCGCAAAGTTGGAGGTCCTATTCAAGGCTTGAAAACAGTTAAATAACTGTATACGCAAAAAAAAAGTATGGAATTGTAATATCTCACAAGAAGAGAGTGTATTTTTATTGAATTCGTGAGGGAGATTTTGCGGCATCGACGACTGAATGGTCGACGCGCGCCGAGGGCATCTATAGATGTGAGAATTGAGCTTAGTAATTGCAATTTGAGATTTCCTTCCTGGTTTATTGACATGTTTTGTTCAAGTTTTTTGTGGGCATAAAGTCTGCGTACAAAGTCTGCGCAAGCACTAGCAACCATAGCAAGGCAGCGCTGCTTTGGCCTTTCAATACTGGCTGACAGTTAAGTCTTTGTGATGCAGAAAACACCTCAAAATATTACTAAGACAGTACAGATTCAAGAGAAGACAAGATCTTGCGCAGTATTGTAATATTTGACTAATCTAGCGTTATGGAAAAATGAATCTATTGCATTTACTCGGTCGGGTATTTTCTGAGTGCCGAGCTCCTAGTTCATTAAACCTAATACAACCCCGCAAAGTTGCTTAGCTTCGTAGACTGGAAATTATACACCGGATATGAATTTAAAGGAGAGAGGTCGACTACTTAACATGTCTAGATCACTTTCTACTGTGGGTATATCACCTTCTTTTAAACAACTCATTCGGATTTTCGTTTGTTCCCCCCGGCAGTGCCGGCACTCAGAAAATCCCGGACCGAGTATTGGAAGGATCACATCTAGCTCGCGGGACTACGAAAATATGACTTAATCGTGACTAACACTCCGCTGTCAATTATTAGCAAAGCCAATAATTATGCGTTCCAATTTGAAATATTTCCTCAACTTCCAATCAAACCACTTTCGAAATTCGAACGACGAAGACAGCACAAGACATACTTGAATTCCTGGCTACCGAGATTCCATTCAACACTAAATCAGCACACCCCTCAAAAATTCCAGAATGCCTTGGGATCAAGAATTAAAACAGTATCTCAGCGCGATTGTGTGCGCGCGGGAGGAGGAATGCAATGGAGTAACAACACTTCAAAAGTTCATGGACCGTCACTTCGAAAAAACGGAAACGAATACATCATCGGAAATATCTACAGATTCCAGCTCTTACATGGCAACTATTGTCGACGCCGTCGACTTTTTCGTAGAGCTCTCTGTGCTGGTGTTTTCCAAAGCATACGGCGCGCCTGAATCGAATTTCCCCGATGCCCGCCGGATAGTATCTGACAGACCCCAAGAAGAGAGGCGGAGACTGCTCTCTACTCGTCTTCCACTATCAATGTGGAACAAAGACCTGATTCGGCGAGCATTGTTACGCTTTCAGCTGTACTGCGAACTTTTTCATCAGCCTGGAGATTCCTCCGACAGTGTGGATGACTGGGAAGAACGCGTATCAGAACAGGAAGTATTTTGGTTGAGATATGAGTGGTAGGAGGTGGAAGAAGTCAAGTGTATCTACCAATTACTTGCCTTTTCTCTGGCATCTGTGGATATTCGCCATGCACCTCAGATCTCAGATGAGAAAGCAAACATTCTTCGAGAAGGTAGCCTCCAGGAGCGGGGCCTCGCGCAGCTACGACATTTTCTGGATGACATGCAAATTACTTCGTTCGGGGAATCTTACCTCCGCAGATTCCTATCAAAAGCCTTCTATGGATTCTCAAAAGCAGATCCGGACGATTTCAACTGGTTTTCTCAACGGCCTCAATTCGAACTGCATTTCGCTGCCGCATGCGTCACTCCTCCAGGTACTTACAGGTCATTGACCCGGGGGCCCAACCAAAGTCGAAAATGGAAACCAAGTCCATACCCGGGGGTACAGTTG
>JAAMPI010001721.1:0-11093 GCA_013054445.1 Cudoniella acicularis | reverse complement strand
AAGCGAGGTGGGCCAAATAGGGGGACACGGACTTATAAAGACACCCTTCCAACCACGCTCTTATAAACCAGCATGGTAGAAATCGTTTGTCGGTCCAGATGAAAAGGTGGTGAAGTTGTCGATTCCGTCACGCGAGAAGAGAATGGCGCCAATTTAGGAATGTTCTCTATTTCACTGAGAGATCAGCTTTTTAATTTTCTGAGATTGTGCGGATTTCGGGGGTGAGAGAGGAGTGATGTATGAATATTTCAGGTAATGAATGTGAAACGAATCAAAGGTGACAACAGCACGTTCGAAAACAACGGCAGAAAACATTCAATTGACAGCACCTCCCACTCCTCACTCTTAATCCTCTTCTTCTACATATCCGCCCTAAAAAAGCCACCTAAAAACACAGTAACACATCTCAACCCTCTCAAAAACCAGCTCTTAAAACAGGTCTTCAGCAACAGACAATTGACCGGACCTCTTTCGGTGGTTCATGAAACAAGTCACCTCGATGTGTCTCGGCACGCTAAATAACTTCCAAGTACCTTATTTGGCGTAATTCTTTTGACGTGTTATGTCCAGAGAAAAGCATGGCCCATTTCTCCTCACCCTAAATTTTACCCGAGAAGTTCCCCTCCTATTTAGACAAGTATCACAAACAACTTCACAAGAAGCCTTAAAACTAGCTCTAAATCCTCCCTAAACCTCCTTGCCTAACTTCTCCTACCTACCCCTTCTTATTCCCCCATTAATCAAAATATAAATATCCAGCAAGCCTCTTCCCTCATTAATCCTTCCCAGAAACCTCATCCCCAGAACAATTGAAAATTTTCCAATACTATGTACATGAAAAGGCGGTCATAGCAGAATGAAAAAGCACTGTTTTGAATGGGATTCAGTATTGAGCGATTGGTAGAGAGTTGGGTATATTGTAGGATTAAGGAGGAATGTAAGA
This sequence comes from Cudoniella acicularis, assembly GCA_013054445.1. Taxonomy (NCBI): domain Eukaryota; kingdom Fungi; phylum Ascomycota; class Leotiomycetes; order Helotiales; family Helotiaceae; genus Cudoniella; species Cudoniella acicularis. Next base: position 10,150 of record JAAMPI010001721.1, on the reverse strand, counting down.
GGGATGTGAACGTGAGAGTGAAAGTCAGGGTGAAACTAAGTGACAGCAGCAGTTCCAAAACCAAGAGTGAGAACTCCCTAAAACGACAGAACTCGCCAACCCCGCTTCCCAAATCTCGTCTTTTCCTCCACGATCACTACGACACAGCTTTTGCTACTCTCCATCTTCGGCAGACCACAAGGTAAGTAGCTGAACGACTATCCCAACTACGAAGTTTAATGCACATTGTGCACTTGGGGTCACTTTTCTGCGCTTTAAGTCTACCAGCTTTGAGTAGCAATTTAGTTTTTATTTTATAGAGAAGAAAGGTACAGCACATTCCTTACAACCCTCACAAGAAGCCTAACAAGCACCTTCCTCTCTAAAATTCACTATTAACCCTCTCTTGCGTTCCAACTCACCCCTGTCCCCAGAATCATCCTAGTATTTAAACACCCATACCATTCCAAAATTCATTCGACGGCGACAGTACACATTTTCGACAGATGGGCTTGAAAAATCTAGGCTCCCAGCGATGCCTTTTTCTACCTCTCTAGTATTGAGGAGATGAATGAAGATAATGAAAATGGAAAGTGAAGGAAAGTAATTGTAGCAGGAATCCAGGGAGGAGTAAAAAATGAGCTAAGGGAAGGAAAGGGTACGAAAGTGAGAGTGAATGACAACAGAACGAAGCAAGGTGACAGCAACCACCCCTCACACCTCCCCGCAAAACATTACTCTAGTCTTGTAACCATTTGGGCACTCCATTTCCCTTCGGCATTTTGGTGGCCTCGGTCAACCTGTCTCTTCGCTCCTTGTTGTTGGCAATGATTACCGGTTATATGTCTTGCCAACGCCTTTTTGAAATCTCTCGGTGAAATTAATAACTGAAAAGCACCTTCTCGCTCGATATGTATAAACACCTGCTCGATCATACCCCCGGCGCCGTTGTTGTGCGAGGTCGCGCGTTACGGACGGCCGCGGATGTTATTCGGTTTCTGAAAAGGCTACTAGATGCGAAAGACTGATACCAAGCGCGAATCGAGACCCGCGAATCAATGGTCGCACACCACATTAGGCCGGTCATCATTATCGATGGTTAGGTCACCTGGACTCCACCCGTGCGCATCCGATCTATTCCGGACTCTCAAATCTCGGATGGGGCGCCTTGCCGAAAGCTAGAGCGAGAAGACTCAGCTTTTATATCGTATAAATAACCTATCCTTGCCAAATTTCCATTCCGAAGAAGGCAAGAATCACCGTGTTCCTGTGAACTATGTTGGGCATGGCCATTAACGCCGATGACCTGAACCATTTCGATGTATGCATGGCTAGCCGCATTAAAGTCCGGAGAAGTCGAGAATCATCGTGCTATGGTGAGGTATTTTGGATGGTTTCCAATTTCAGCGCGTGACGCCTTCTTCGCAGCAGTGCCGTACTCTCGCGCTGCAGACTTCTACCTCCATGGGAACTGGTCAGGTCCTAGACAGACGACTCCGCGACGTGAACAAAATCTGAGTTTTATTCCTGACTAGGAGAATGTCGTTACGCCCGTCATCGATTACGCCTTCACGGTCCCGGAAGTTGACACATCAGCAATCGCACTCCTTAGCTTCTCGTTTGGTGGCTATCTTGCTCCTCGCGAATCAGCGTTCGAACACCGTTTCGCTACAACTATATGCCTCGACGGCATGTACAGCTTCAGCGCGGCCATTCTCCCACCTTTCGGCCCTGAATTCACCACGCTCCTAAAAACCGGCAGCGTCACAGCTGTCAACGGCATCGTGGACAAAATCCTAGCAGACCCCACAACCACGACATCTACTAAATGGTTCTTCGATCAAGGCCTTTAGGCTTCCAAAGCTACATCACCCTTTGACCTTCTCAACCAGACTTTACTCTACTACTTAACGCCTATTCTGGATAAATTCCTAGGTCAATTTTTATCGCGGATGCCTAAGATGACATGTATGCAAAAGGGGAGGGGAAGATCCTGGATGGAGATTTGGGAGGTAGAGCGTCGGACCACATTTTTGAGAGTATGGATGGGGCTGGGGCGCATTGTGCACCCGGGGCGGCCAATTTACAAAATGAGGTTGTGTTTGATTGGTTTCAGGGCGTGCTCGATGGGAAGAAGTGGTGCGACACTACGATGCACAGTAATAATCCGATATACCTTTTCTCGGGCGATTTATTACTGGGATTCATATACAAGTGCATATACACACATGAGGGAAATTCATGCCCTCTCCTACGTCCCACCTATCTTGATGTCTTCACTTTCACTATACTCTAAATTAAGAGTAAATGAGACGATTTCTCTTATTTTCTTTCATTGCATTGCGAATACTCAGATCATCAAGCAAATGAAATTTTACTGCTATCCCACATATCCCAAACTTCAGCCTTAAAGTTCCTCTCTATCCAGCTCTGCACCCACCAGTTGCCTGTGGCCTGTGTGGTGTCTCTCAGATTCAAATATCTTGCAGATGTCAGCACTAGGTTTTCGTTTTCATTCTGGAATGGTTCTTTACATACCTGGCACAATCAAGTTTACTCACTCACCGAGAACATCTCTTGGGTTGGCAGCATCAACCTCTCGCTGATACGGAGAGATTGGGCTGCGTTTCCACTGAATGGAGTCCACGTCCGCCTCATTGCGCTTCCATTGAATGGAGTCAACATCGGCTTCGTTGGCCTTTCGCTTCCATTGGATGGAGTCCACATCGGCCTCATTGCGCTTCCATTGGATGGAGTCAACATCAGCCTCATTGGCGACGCGTTTCCACTGAATGGAGTCGACGTCTGCTTCGTTGGGGATGGGGGCGGCTACGATGAGGAGTGCATGGAGGGCAATCGCTACGGTAGATGTGAACTTCATTCTGAAGTAGTGTTAATGACTTAAATCGTGATGTGATAAAATATTCGAAAACAATGAGCTCGATGGAAAAATATCTCTGCTGGGGATCCTTTCTGGCTTTAAATAAGCCCAGCCTTTCAAATGGTGGAAGGGAGCACATCCATGTTCTGTGTAGCGCATAGGCTTAAGCGTCCGCAACCTATGCTACATTGAGGAAAAAGCTACGACACTCACAGGTTAGTTTGTTGAGTGAAATTTTACGACAAGCATCATCTGCTGGTGTAGATGATTGGCCTTTAGAGAGGGTTCTCGAACCTACAGCGGAACGAAAATAAGCAAGTTTGGTCTTGCCGTACGCTGTCATCTGTGAGGTGGCACATACAGTACCCTCAAGCTCATGGGAGGCACAGCCCTGCAACTTTTAAGATCGAAGTTTTGCTTACTTCTTTTAAGTTTATATTTACCTTAGAGGACTAGGAATATTACCAAGTTTTATTTCACAATTACCAGTAATTACAGAAAAGTAGGAGGGAATCTCACAGGGATCTCATTGTCTTATATGCTCTTTGCAACACAAACTTGAGTCTCAAAATATAGCCGAAATGACTTTATGCGTCTTGTTAGGATTTTCAGAGTCCAAAAATACAAAGAGGCCAAGCTAGATACCCTGTATACGCTTCCTAATCCTCAAAAGCACTTTGATAATTCTAAATGCTTATTACAACCGTTTGTAAATACGCATGCTGTTTCTCATTCTCAAACCCATATTCCACACGCTTATTACTGTGGCATCTTACCTGCATGATCTTAATGTTAACCAGCGGCACGTTAATGGTTGTGCGCGAGAATTTCCCCTCATTTTCACGAGTGTATTTGCTTCGCCATTGGGGTGCATTCGTTCAATTCTCACTCGGATGTCTCGGTGTGCTAGATTCTTTGGATAAAATCCCTGATAAGTAGGGGTTGTCAGGTTGTTCTGCATCATCCCCGCAAATTCGTAAGCTATGATTCTACACCGCTTCTTTAACTACCCCCTTAGAATCCTTCACGAATTGAAAGATACGGCTGAGAGAATATTGCAGATCGAGAATTGCGAATGGATGCAATGAAGTGTGTCACATTTTCAAAGAGGGGTGGGTGTGGCTTGCCGCTGAATGCACGCATAACTCCATAAGTGGCCCCAACGAATGAGAGGTCCCGGTCGTACACTTGAAATCACCGACATCTCTTTAGTATCCCTGCACTCCCTCCAAAGCAATACTTCTACTCTTTGGTGCTCTCCTCAGAACCCCCTTCAGACTCTAGTAAATAACTTGTTTAGCTTTTCGCAATCATGTTCTGGAAATATATCTTCGCCTTCAAAGAGAGGTTAATATTCAAGACCCCTGCGGAATCTGCGCACAAATACACGAGGACTCCAGACGAAGAAACTCTTCTCTCTCATTCAGAAATCGAGATCGAGGAGGCTGACTCTGCTGAGAAGCCATATTCAAGGCCGATCCTCAAATCTCGTAGGGACTTGCTGCTTCTTTTTACATCGCTTTTTTTTGCGACGACTTCTGCCCTTCTCCTCTTTGCGTACATCACAAAAAATCCATCGAGTACACAATGCGCCAAACAAGTAAATACATATTGTAAGGCGTCTTTCAATTATTTATGAACCCGGACTGACTCTGTGCAGCTCCTTTACTGGATTCAATTGAGTACGAGGATGTGGAATTCGAAAACTTCTTCGACCACAAGACCGTTTATCGAGGCCCACCAACAAACGAGTTAGAAGCAGAGTGGAAAGATCTTTGGTTCTGTAAGAATGGCTGAGAATCAGCTTCTGGTCGCACTTACTCACCGAAACCGCAGATGATGGAGTTACGATACCTGCTGAGAAGCTACCCTCAATCAATCGTACTGCGTCAGCAGAAAAATATCGCACCACGGACGGCGGAAAGTCATACCATGCTTTAATAGAAGTTTTCCATCAACTGCATTGCCTTGTAAGTTTGGAGCTCGAGCATTGGAATCGTGATTAATCCTTTTACACAGAACATCATCCGTCAATACACTTGGAAGGACTACTACCTTCGACATCCAGATCGTGTCGAAACTCCACGTGTGTTTAAGGAATCCGAGGTCGGCGCTCGTATGCATGCAGATCACTGTATCGAAGCCCTGCGCATCGCTCTTATGTGTCATGGAGACACTACGCCATATTTAATCATCGAGGACCCGGAAGCTCCTCTTGGATTTTTAGCAGACTTCAGTCCTCATCACAAATGTGTCAAGTTTGATTCATTGGTAGGGTATATGAATGAGCATTCTGTACAGTCTAATTCTTGAAAACTTTGTTTTAGAATAAGGCATTTAGTAATATCCTGATTCTTGCTTAGTAGAACTAAGAAGTTACTCTCAATTAGCTCTATATATACTCTTAATCCTAGTAATATTAGCTGATCCTAAAAGGATCTTCTTAAATGCTAAATAACTAATTATACCTAATAAATATTCTAAAAACTAATCTTCTTAGGCTTTTATTATTATTTTTTGTGATAGCTATAAAGATATTAAGTAAGATGACTTCGCCGAGCGAAAGCTGCCAGCGCAGAGAACTTGGAGAAATACATGCATGGATAGAATGCCTTGGGATTAAATGTCTGGATATGACGGTTGAGGACATCGAGTTGGGTGATGGTAACGCCACAGCTATATGTGTATGCTCCATATGCTATTTTCTTAGCGTGATTGGAAAAAGCGGATTTGTGCGGGAAGGGCTTGGAACATTCATTGCACACAATTTCTCCATGGCTCTCGGCTCGGCAATAGGGAGGGTTTACTGCCAGAGCGGAGCTATCGGTGCTCTGCAAGCCCCCATCTGCAAGGTAATCGACATCGGTGCAACACCCCTAGTAGGATAGTGTATCTAGAGCCTCGACTTCAGCATTCCTATACATCTTTTAGGAACCGACAGGAACAATAGTGATAGGTAACATACAAATGACACTTTTCTCCACCCTAGTACCTAAAGTTTTCTGGCTCGGAACTATGGTGGCGGTCCCCAAATCCTGAGAGAGAGAGGTTTTCAAGGCCTAAATAACTTGGAACACGAGCACTAACAACCACTGAAGAGCATTCTACAGGATTCGTGTGTAAAGTCACGAAACATCAAAAAATGTTTGCCAACAATCAAAAATAGAATCTAGGAACACGAGAGCTCCCTGGGAGAATATAAGGCGGACGTCAAATCCCCGGCTCTCAGAAAATATCTTAGTATCAGGTCAAAAAAAAAGTTTCAGGAAACATTCTAGGGGCCTCACTTTTATTTCATCAGGTACACATATTTCTCCTTTCCTCAAGTCGCAAATGTAACCACTAGAATGATCTATTCTCCACACTTGACATGAAGCCAACAAGCAAGCATTAGTACCTCAAGAAAACTTGAAAACCGCCAAAATGCAATTCATTACTTTTCTTGCTCTCTTCCTCGGAGCCACCTGTCACGACCCCGGATCATGTGACTCGGTCATCTGATCAGTTCAGAAGTTCAGGGGTATTAGATTTGGTCGACTCTAGCTAGTCGGATGAGTGGTATCATCAATACAAGCAATAACAACACAGGGATCGTCCGGAGGGCTCAATTAGGGTAAATCAAGTATATTATCAACTATATAGAATCAAAGATCAGGTCGTCGGGCCACATCTCTAGACTACAAGTGAGACGTGCCCTAAAGCACGTGCTAGGTGCCATAGCAGCCTCAGGCTGCCAGGCACACACTTTAACAGCCCCCTCACGTCGAGCTATAGGTCCCCCTCGACCGATAATCTACTCCTGTCCTTCCTATAACCCTATTCACGGTCCCTTATAGACCGACAAGCCTCTAAATACATCCGTTAAACGCCCGAAACCCTAGCGGCTTCGTTAAGACGTCCGCGAGTATATCCTCTGTCGGATAATAGTCTAGCTTGATTTTCCTATACTCTATTAATTGCCTAGTATAATAGTATTAAACGTCGATATACTTAGATCTAGTATAGTCTTTAGGGTTCTTAGCTAAGGCGATATAGCCCTAGTTATCGCTATATATCTATATCTCCTTTAAGTCCCCTAAGAACTATATAAATCTAAGCTCCCTAAGCAAGTCCCTAAACTATATCGCCTCTTTATTACCCTAGTATAGAACGACGTACTCTACTTCTATAGTCGAGGTAGATACGGACCGTTGTTTCCTAGAATACTAGGCTAATAGGCCCCTTAAGAGTATAAAAACAGACTTATAAGTTAATCTACGGTCTGTACGGTCTCTAGTATAGTCCGAATCGACGTATCCCTCGATCCTTTATCCCTTCTCTAGAGCTAAGAAAGAGACCCTAAACTCACGAGTGCCTTTAACATATCTAAACACCTATATTATACCTCTCTAGTGCCTTTCTACTAGCTTAGCTACGTACCTACTTAGTCGTAAGACCGCGAAGTAGATATCCGGCCGTAAGCCACGTATTAGATATAATAGCTTNCTAATAATCNTNCGGTANTNNTNAATATTAGCTAGCCTGTCCTCNTNAGACGTAGGTTTAAGAACCTNAAGACTTGCGNGCGGTGTCNTAGCTTNANNGGCGTCCGTAAGGCCGTATTCCGTGATNATGTCGTCCGTATACGCTNTCTNAGCGATCTTNATCGTCCTCTTTNTCCTATCCCTANTAATCTTAAGGCCTAGNATCCTCTTNACTTCCNTAAGGTCNTTNANTTCCNAGCGTTTTNNTATTCCTANTTTAAAGCCCTNAACGGCTTNGATATCGTCNNNAAGAATAACNATATCGTCGANATATAGCCCNANAATTAGCTTCNNGTCCTTACGGACGAAGATANAAGCGTCNGNAAAGGTNNGGTATAGGCCGAGCTCTTCTAGACCTTTANAGGCCTCTAAATACNACTNACGGCCTGACTNNTTNAGTCCGTAAAGTGACTTATCTATCNNTAAGACCTTCCTANNGGGTGCCGGNATNCCCTTCGNTNGNCTNATATANACCTNAGCGTNTAAAATCGATCGTNGGTATNCGCTNACAACGTCTGTCTNNTNTATCTCNNAGTNAAGGTNTNNTCNGATAGCTAAAAGCGTCNNTAAGGACTNAAGACGGACCGTCGGCGAGAACGTCTNTAAGAAGTCGTNACNAGGAACTTNTNAGAATCCNTNGGCAACTAGCCGTNCTTTNAATCTGTCTANNAGACCTNTNNGAGTNTACTTGACTNTAAACACCNACTTAGACCCTANAGGTCTNTTTCCGTCNNNTAGATCCGNAAACTCNNAGGTATNAAGCGCCTNAAGCTTAANGAGCTCGTCCTCGACCGNATCNTTCNAATACGGCCCGTATAGTTTNTCNTTNATCGCTTCCTCGTANNAANTANGGATCGCTNGCCGATCNTNGGTAGCTAGNGCTTGCTNAAAGAACCGTNTNNGGCGTCTCTCGCGTATNNNACGCCTCTNTTGTCCTTNTNNCTCCTCGNTCTNGGGGTTNCTNTTNCCTTNNNGATCGTNANNGACGTTNACNGACGGCCNCGTNTCNACCACGATCGTGTCNTCGTCNNTAATCTCGTCTTCTCTAGCCCCCTNNGGCCGTAAGTCATNACCGACCTNATCTTNAGGCCGTACGACGTCTTNTACCGCTTNCTNNNGTCGCTNATCTTNAGCTTNNGGCTCNTCGCTCCCTTGCCTTGATTCTCTNCCTTCCGGTCCTACTNNCGGGCTNTCTNCTCTCGGGCGATCNNTATCTACCTNAANTAGCTNATTTNGGTNAAAATCGACCGCTTNNATANGATNAAAGCTATNAATGACCTCTCCTTNCTCTTCTNGCTCGTCCGGCNACTCCNAAAACTTGTCTTCGTNAAACGTAGGAGCNNAGGAAACGATGACCTNCTTTNNNANANGGTNATATAGCTTNTATTNNCTCGACGTCGNTAGGTATCCGANAAAAATCGTCCGNCTAGCCGTAGGCTCTAGCTTNNCTCGAGTCTCNTTAGGTATATNNNNATATNCGATANACCNAAAGGTTCGGATATNGCTTACGGACGCCTTACGGCCNNTAAAAGCCTNTTCNNGACACTTNCTATCTNGTCNAATTNGNATTCGGTTNCGTATATANNAAGCTATAACAACTNNNAAGCCCNAGAACCTTAANGGCAGTTTAGCGTNCTNTAGNATAGACCTAGCNATTNTNACTAGAGTCCTATTNAGCCGCTNAGCGACTCTATTCTNCNATNGCGAGTAGACAACCGTNAGCTNAAGAGCGATCCCTTNTNGCGATAGAATTNGCCCTTCTATTNCCTTATACTCNTNCGNATTATNANANCGTANTNCCTTNACCTTNAACCNANTCTATAGCTNAACAAATNCCTTCNAACGGGTNAATTCTNACGATAATANNGACCGTAACCTAGTCANGATAACCNACGACTTNCTCGTNTAGTCGTCNNTAAACGTNAGNATATANACTTCGCCTNTNATTNCTNGCTCGCGATATNGTCCCTANAAGTCTNAGAATACNCGGGCNAACGGCTCTATACTTCTTTCTNGGCTTAACCGGTTGATNACCCGTATCTTCTTTNTNAAGGCANAGACCTCGNATATTTNGTNGTCTCTCGCCTNCTTAATCGGCNNTNATATGTCGTNAGCGGTCNTNTNNACNTTNTTAATNAGTTNCGGACTAAGNTNTCCGAATCTCTNATNCNAANNGNTATATTCGGANACTTTNNNGCCNNTAGNTANCTCTTNTTCGTCNNTAACACCTTCNTNTTNGTCCGTANTAAGCTNTANAGNNATCGNACCTTCTNTTNGCATGTCTAATATATACGATTTCCCTACTCTGCTTGCCACGCCCACTTTGCGGCCTTGATCCTTGATAATCATGGCCATTCTCTCGGGAGAAGTAGTAGTCTCGACCACTAGTCCCTTGTCTTGTAGCCGTGCCATAGAGATCAAGTTCCCTTTTATTTGCGGAACGTGTAGCACGTCCGACAGGACAATGCTCCTCGTATGCCTATCAACACTTATAGGTAATCTTACCCGTCCCCGGCCAATTCTAGGTAGTGCTGATCCATTTGTAGCTGTCACAAGCTGCTCTATACCTAGTGTAGTATACTCAATAAACGCCTTACGGTCTGGCGTCATATGACTAGTTGCCCCTGAGTCAACTAGCCACTTCCAGTCGTTGCGGACGCTTTCGGACGCGCGCCAGCAGGTCTCGCCCGTATATTCGTCCGCAACTCGTGCTTTCTTAGTTGGTAAGAGGTTGCCCTTGGCTCCTGGAGTTGGCAGTGGTCCGGTC
>JAAMPI010001720.1:0-11097 GCA_013054445.1 Cudoniella acicularis | reverse complement strand
GGGCTTAGATTTTTAGGGGATTTTATTTCCATTGGTCGCAAACCTCAAAGGTTTCAAACAAGGGGGTCTACTTGGTCTGTGTGCTTGTGCGTTCAATATTCTGAAGACCAGCTGTTGACTCAGTCTCCTCAACGCACAGCGGCCTCGCCTACCAACTAAGCCAGAAAATCTCCACTTATATACAAATAATCCCTTCTTTTCCAAACACCTCTCAATCAGGACAAGTACACAAATCATCCACACACCCACACCAATCAAAAATAACCTCCGGAAACTCCGCTACTGGTCCATCAAGCAACGTCCCATTTCCCCCTTTAAACCACCTATCAAAAAAACGCCACCAAATAAGCACTCTGAATAACATACATCCTCTTCCCACTCAGAAAATCCCTATTGGCCGGATCTCCATCCGGTCTTAAAACATTCTCCAGGTACAAAGTATCGCTATAATGATGATGCTGCGTCTCATTTACTCTGATATCTCTTTTCCATCCGCTCAATGCGTCGTAAAACGTTGCCCAACTGGCGTCGTATTCTCGAACATGGCCTGCATTTGCTAGGAGGAGAAATGGCTGCGAGAGACCCTCGGTTGTGACAGGGCCGAACATACTCCCGTCCATATTCACACCGGCTATGAAGCGTGAATCGTTCAGCATCAATGCCGCGGCTGTGCAGCCTCCGAGGGAATGACCTAGTGCTCCGACTTTCTCTAGCTGTAATTTTCCTTTCAAACCGGGGATTCTTGGTGTTTTTTTGATGGAAAGATCAGAAAGTATGAAGAGGATATCGGAAACCCGGCGATCGACAAATGGGATGAAATGCGTGGAAGTCATCGTGTCGTTCTCCGCGTACGTTGCGTTCCTGCCATCCGGATACTCAATAAAATCCGAATCGACGGGATGATCCATCGTGACGACTATATAACCATTACTTGCTAGGTTCTGTGCAGCTCCACTATAATAAACTCTCGAATTTCCATATCCAGGACTGAAGAAAAGCACTGGGACATCTTCATGTTCAGGTGATATTGGGGCTGAGGCATGGGCAAGCATTTCCATTTTTGCTGATGAGCCAAAAGTGAAATTCGCTATCCAGTTGTCGGTGTAGATGTCTGTTTCGGGTCCAAAGTCGGGGGAAAGTGGGTAGTATTTGCAGGTTGATGGGGAGGCGGGGTAGAAGATTGAGACCATGAGGTCGCGGGTGGGCTGGATGGAAGTGTTGTTTAGTTCGTAGGAGGTGACGCCTATTGAGAGGGGGCCGGTGAGTGAAGGTGGGATGACGATGGCAAGGGTGAGAGGTGCACAGGCCAAAGCAAGGAGAATGATGGGGACATAGTGGGATCTTGGCTTGAACAACATGCTGCTAGACCTGTTTTGCTCGAGACTTGTAAAAGCGCAAAAGGATTCAACTTGGAAAAAAGAAATGAGATTTAAGAGGACTTAAGATGCTAGAACTCAAATATTTCCTTCGTTTGGCAGCGTTTACTGCGCCGCTTGTTTGCCTCCTAGTCTCGCACATTTTCCCTTTCGGAAGGCCATAAGTGATAGATGCGGCCCATGCGGGTAATTATGGCCTTGGCTTAAAAGACGTGACGCTAATTAACTTATCAATTAAATTAATTCGCAAGATAGCTTTATCCGCGTCAACCAACGCCGAAGAAACGGTCCGGTACCAAAAATGGGGCCGATGTCCCGCGAGCCGAACTACTAGTACGTTCACATCTACAACCGATCATAAAAATACAAAAGATAATCGTCGTTAAACTCCAAAAATTAAATAACCATTATAAAAAAAACATTTCAAAAAAGAGCAAGGTATAACAGTAGTCCCTCTCTATCCAAACAGCAATATTGTCAGAGGGCCAAGGGCCGCTTGAGGTGCCAACACATGCAATCTCCCCATTACAATACAAGCGATTATACCCAATGGTATGTTACTGACTACTGCATGCCAGGATTCCACTGTTTTTTTTTTTTGAATCAAAAATTCCTTATTTTGAATTATAAGGCTGTAGTTGGGAAGTGGGGCGGGGCGTGAACCGAGGGTTGGGGGTCAGCACAGAAGGGGGAGGATTCACTTCACTTCAAAGGCTATTCACTAAAGGACAGCGTACAAGGTCTTTCAAACTTGCAACTACCTCACTGAAGATATTTGCAATAAAATGAAACTATTTATTGATTGTTCGGAATCAAACAAATGTTGTTTCCTACGGTTACTTAGGCAATCGATTTGATATAACTACGAAAGTGATCGACGCGTATAGAAAGGAGCCAAAATTGCGCGCTGAATCACGGCAAGCAAGTTTCCAATTTTCGGCATACGGCCCCTGCAGTTCGCAAGCAATTGCTCAATTTCAAAGTTCCATTCCCTATAAGCTCGTGATTGCTCAGTACAAATGTGCGTAGAATCACTACCGAAGATTCACCGCCACGACCACAAGTGGTTTGGAAGCACGGAAGGAGCACATGCAACTTCGAAATTTATAATTCCTAGAAATATTTAAGGATAAATTCGTTAAAAATTACTGGGGCAGAAAATTCTCAGTGTAGACTTTGAAATCCTTTCTAGATCTTCTCTTTGCTCTCAGTTAATGATTTAGCTTACTCTGTTCATTCACCCGCCATTTATCTATTATTCACACCTCCCACTCTCTATCATTCACGCCTTCCATCCTCCACCCAAGCTCCCAACCCTTCAATTTTCTATAAAATAAACCTCAACCTCCTCCGTATTCCTCCAGAAACAGAACAAAAACACAATTTTCTCACCAACCAGATTCCCAGAAACAACAACAAACAATTTTTTGACAACCGAACACTTCTACACAAATGTGCGTCCAAACCGGCTACTACTGCGTCCTATGCCGCAGGTTTCTCAGAAGGGGACTCGATCGATGCCCCAACTTCGGAAGACCCCGCCATCTAACTCGATACGCGGAGAAATATCTCCCGGGGCCGTGTCATAGGCCAAACTGCAAGTAGGCGGTAGGGTAGAAAATTCAACCTTGACAGCACTAGGAAATTGTTCAGCTACGTACAGGTATTAAGAGCTAGAGTAGTAGTAGAAATTTGCTCTACACTTGGTTATTGGAGCTGGATACAAAGCTGGGTTTCGTGTATCTTTGCAAGAGGGGAAGTATACATAGGTAACGGTGATAGCTATCTGTTGGATTTTCAGCGATGTTCCATTGAATCTACAATGAGAAGTGCGCTATATATATAGTGGCCGTAGGCCCCGAGTCCTCTGAATCACATGCTAAGCCATACCCTGTATTCCCTGTACAGCTGAACACTCGGGGCCTCCGACCCCTATAAATACAGTGGTAAACACCCTGTAATTGCCACCCACTTAGGGCCTTAGCACCTATATGCAACACTTTTGCTATGTGTCTGCCCATTCCTATCGTCGTGGCTAGAGGAAGTGTCAGTATCAGACTTTCAGTCCATAAAGAAATACTCTCGATGTTAGCTTCGAGTGTCGAGCGGCATCTAAGTCCACATCAGACGGCCTGGAAGCCATGATGTTACCTGAAGCACAACCACGGAATACAAATGAAGAGATTCAAAAAGCGAGCAAATATTCCTGTTCGTAGACAGCAGGGTTACGCTGGCTTAAGAAAACAAAGTCGCCTTTGTGACTCTGCGCAAATTACACGTTTATAATATCGAAATGAGAAGAATTGACGTTTCCAGAGCATTGGTCAACTTAGTGATTTTTGGCAAATCGATTTTCACTCCTAGGGTCCCACATTGGAGCTAAGAGGTGCTGGGTCCGATTTCAAAAATATTAGGAGAGCAACAATCTAGGCAGGTGGCACAACAAATGGGTGAGGCAGGAGGTAAGAATCTATTCATCTAGGATACAACCTGGATGTCCTGCGGAATGCTTCATGGTAGGAGCCTCACTACACATGCATTCAAAACTTCTTTCTCACACCTCTCGATAGGCTCAGCCTCCTTAATTTTGGCGCATCTCCAATGTAACCGGCATTTCGGTATTCAACTGCCGCTCATGTAAAAACTAGGTGGCCGACATTTTCTGGTGTTAATCTGCACCACGTCCTGAATGTTGGTGTTGGGTTTCGCCCGAATTAACCGGCATCGTGAAGGAATCTAACACCTGCTGCGGAACTCGACATAAGTTCAGGTATCAACTACCTCTTGCATGCCACATGTGAAGAATCATGAAGGGCAGATGGACTCAGCCACACGTTCAAACAACCATGGCAGTCGGTTGAATGAATACAGGTCACTAACTCCTCCACCATGTTACATCCGACCAATAATCCACATGAGCACGGTGTCTTCCGGACCAATCAAGAAGCTGGATCCCAATGCGGCTAGAAAGTAAGAGCGCTTGTGGCCATGAACAAGGATTGGAGACTAAGGGCTATATAGTGGGCGACCTTTGCTCTCACGTCAGCATACGTGAAAGCTCGCTGCGCAAATCACCTTCAGACATGGTGCCACTCGAACCATTGTGGAAGGAAACGCCCGGAGCATCCCAAAGGATGAATGTTACCATGCAAAACTTCGTCTTTTATACTAAAAATCTCTCTTCAAGTCCTGGGAGCTTCTCTATATTATTTGGTCACTTGTAAGCAGCTTGTCCTCCAAACTTTGCACTACACAAATCTCTAGGTCTGTATCCCTCTCATCATGGACGCATCATCTTCAGCAAAACTTCCTATGGAAGGTTTTGATTATATTGTGGTCGGTGGTGGTACTGCGGGTCTTGTCATTGCTACTCGATTGAGTGAAAACATTGAAACTCGGGTTCTGGTCCTTGAAGCTGGAGAGAATCAGCTTGAAAATCCAATAATCAACATGCCAGCTATGTGGCCTACGATTTTAGGATCAGAAGTAGATTGGTCATTTCTGACTACTCCGCAAGTAAGTTCCTTCGCGTATGGTTATCACGGGATAAGCTGACATCATCTTACGTAGGAGCATCTCAAAGGACGCATCCTTAGACACCCTCAAGGAAAAGCATTAGGTGGTTCAAGCGCTCTTAATGCTGAAATATTCGTTGCTCCGGCAAAGGTTGATATCGACGCCTGGGAAAAATTAGGAAATCCAGGATGGAACTGGGCGACATTGTCACCATACTATCGAAAGTTTCACACGGTAAATCTCCCTTCCGGGAGCAATTGCCAACATCTCGGGATTGATGGGAGTGATGAGAATATAAAGGGAATAGAGGGCCCTATTCAGGTGTCTTTTCCAATTGGCTCTGAGGACCCTTTGTCCAAAGCTTGGATCGAGACCTTCAAGGGTATTAACAACGCAATCAAGGTCGACCCATTCAGCGGAGAGGCATATGGCGGTTATAGCAACCCTTCAAGCATCGATCCGGTCACAAAAACTCGAAGTTATGCCGCATCAGCATACTATGCGCCTGTCTATACACGCCCAAATCTTACAGTACTTACTGGCGCAACCGTGAATCGCGTTCTTCTTGAAAACAAAACTGGAAAAGGAGTTGTGGCCTCTGGGGTGAGTTTCTTGTTGAATGGCGAACCACAAGAAGCAAAAGCGAACAAAGAAGTTATTATAGCTGCAGGCGCTTTCCAATCACCAAAAATCCTAGAGCTTTCGGGAATTGGCAATCCAAAACTCCTAAAGTCGTTGGATATTCCAGTTATTGTGGACAACCCAAATGTCGGAGAGAATCTTCAAGACCACCCAATTATTGGAGTTAGTTTTGAAGTTATCGATGGCACCCCCACCGCGGACAGCCTCTTGCGCCAAGAGCCAGAGGTTTCGCGGTATGTGATGGAACAATATATGAAAGACCGCACTGGGCCTTTGAGCTACGGATCCGTCACATCACATTCACTGATGCCAATCACCAATACCCTGACAAGCCAGAATAGCATGCGCGAACTTTCGCAACTCTTCGAGGACTATGCCTTGGAGCATGGTACAAATTCTGCTTTTGACTTCGTCAAATCAGTAACCCTAAGCCCAAAGCAAGTTTCGTCTTGTATTTTGATGTTTGCTGCTCAAATAAACGCTCATGACGACAAGGGAGAGGTGGGCGGCAAAAATTACTTGCAAATGCCTGGCCCTGGGGACTTCATTACACTTGCTTCGCTTTTGTCACATCCGCTCTCTCGAGGTAGCGTGCACATCACCTCCTCCGATGTTAATGTGCCACCTAGCATTGATCCCAAATACCTTTCTCATCCGCTCGATATTGAAGTTCTCTCAAGGCATCTCCTTTCCATAGAGGCTCTGGCAACGAAACAGCCTCTGGCTCAATATCTCAAGCCACATGGCCGCCGCAACCATGAGACGGCGAGGTTCAACAATGACTTGGATCTTGCAAAGGACTATGCCCGAAGAACCGCAATCTCCAATAACCACCCCTCGTGCTCATGCCCCATGCTGCCAAGGGAGAAGGGTGGTGTGGTTGATGAGCGCCTGCGCGTTTATGGCACAGAAAATCTCCGCATTGTGGACTCTAGCATCATGCCACTTATCCCTGTGGGAAATATCCAGACAACGGTGTACGCGGTTGCAGAGAGGGCGGCTGACATTATCAAGGAAGATGGAAAATGAGTGGATGTTGGAAAACATCACCGTAACGCATTATCATGGATTCTGTATGCGAGTGATCAATATTTATCTAATTTCCCGGCGTCTAAATAAAATCTCCCCTCTGCACTGTCCATTCGTACGTTGAGAAAAACGAAGCTTGTTGGATACGTCTAATATTTCAATTTTCAATAGAACCAAGTGTATTAGTGCTCATCTCCTATAGCAAGACTAAACTCTTAACCTCTTACTTTTGGGTTGTAAAAATTCCCAAATAAAACAACTTTTTCATCTCTTTTCCTGTCCTGATTTAACAACTAGAAAGTATTGAAGTTATGTTGGCCCTGTCAAGTTTAAGCATCAGCCAGGGTTTCAATCTTCAGATCTTCGAAAAGGAAGGTAAGCTCGTATACACTGTAGAGTTAGTAACACAAAAGCACTTGTGCTAATATATCGGTCTTACCCCAGAGGCAGTCTAGCAGATTCTTGTCAAGTAACACCAACTATAACAGGTTTCGAACTTCAGCGTGGGCGTTCTCAACCCCTAAAATCGAGGGTATCTACAATTCAATACCGGCGGCACCGGCATACAAGGCTTTGAGAGGATAGGAGCTATGCACAGACTCGTAATCGTTAGCGTACTTGGAATGTTTTCCATCTAATCATACAGCAATTGTGTTGCATTTGTTGGTGATTTAATCAATCTATTACACATATTGGTGACTTCAGAAACGTGTTGCATATGTTTGTTGGTGGCATGGAAAAAAACCGCATACTTTCCTTAATAACAAACTACATATGACAAATGAAGCAGCTACACTACTCACATGCATGTTACTACGGAGAATACCTACCATTCTTGCATAATAAATATAGGGGGCATCCACTAGAAGCCCTCCAGTATACCTCTCATCCACCACCCCCTCTCTTTCCCGTCAACGATATACTTCCTAAAATCTCCAATAGCTTGCATTATTCACCGAAACCACCAGCGATATTTGGCAGGGCAGCATTGAGCAGAAGGTACAAGGTGCCTGGAATCTTCACAATGCCCTCGCTCGCCGATCCGAGGTTCTCGATTTCTTCCTTATGGCTTCCTCTATTTCTGGTTCAATCGGTGTTGCCACAGAAAGCAACTACTGCGCAACAAACTGCTTCCTCGATGCCTTCGCGCGATATCGCCATAGTATGGGCCTGCCAGGCACCTCTCTCGGTCTAGGCATGATATCAGAGGTCGGCTATCTACATGAGCACCCTGAGATCGAGGCACTATTGCTACGCAAAGGTGTACATCCTCTCAATGAAGACGAGCTAGCTGCGCAGAAACAGCTGGTAGACTTCGGCATGGATTCTATGCTCGCAGCTGAGTTTCGCGGTGTTATGTTTCGAGTATTTCGTGTGGATGTACCATTCACAACATTGCTTAATCGAAGAACGAGCGTGAGAAGCTTGACAGAATTGGTGGCAAATCGATTGCTAAAAGCAAGGACTTAAAATCTCTTCGTCTCATACCATTTATATTTTATTTATATTTTACTGCAAATATATTTCACAGCGTTATCATTTAGACACTAGCTATTTCACCCAACAATAATCCATCTTTTCAATAGAACCAACTCAGAGACATCGAACAGGAACACATTTTCTTTCAAATTTCGATATATAAAAACGATCAAGGGCGTCTTAAAGGATGTGTCTCGGTGTTGAAAACATGTTCATCCAAGCTCACCACCTGCGGATCCTCAAAAATCAAATAGAAATACTTCAATGTCTCCGCCAACCAAAACGACTCTATGCTATCTTCTTTCTCGGGATTTTTGACCGTGCAATCCGAGAGAGCGGCGTGTGCGATGTTGGTGAGGGTGTGCGTGGTGATGGCGTTGAACATTTTTCAGGCGCGGTCTCGCAGTGAAGGGTTCCCTGTTATGCGGTAGAGAATGAAGACGGATTCGATGGCTTCTAGTCTATTTTTTCTCATTTAGTATTAGGATCTTAGGGAAATGGGGGGCCGGGGACGAACCGTAAAATATACCGCGTATCATCAACCTTCAACCACACCCGGCTGCAATTGATATTTTGTTATCTTCTCCCCTACCGTCTCACTTCCCTTAATAGCCTTATCCACTTTCTCCCTCCACTTCTTTTTATAAATAACCATATACATCGTCTCTGGCATAATACCCAGCGGCATAATTTCATACGCCCACAAACGTCCCTCCACAAATTTCCTACCCAACACTAAATCTTCTTCATTTTCGAAGATTTTAGAAGCAATAGAGACTATACTGCCGGCGAAACAACTAAAATATTGCGCTTTAGCTTTCGTTTCCAGCTCGCCGACTAGGGTTTTGCCATTAGAGCCGAGATTCCCTGCTAGACGCACGTCGGTGTTGTTGCGTGTCATAGGGCGGTAGAAAATGTTGCGTTTCATGACTGCGAGGGCGTATTCATACATCCTGTGGTATTTCTGTGTTGCGCCTCCTAAGAGTAGGTGTTGCTACACAGTTCAATGATTAATCTCTATTAAGACCCCGACACAAGTGTGCAAAACTCACCTTAGGCAAATACTCTTAAAGCGAATCCGCCATTCCGCCAATGGTGAACCTGGAATTCCCTGTGAAATTCGCGCCTCAAGCATTAACAACCACAGGCCACATTCCAGGTAACTTCGTCCTGCTCTGCTGCTTCTCGAAGACATCCATAACCCTACTTACTGCATCGTAATACTTCCTATCGCCTGTAACATGACTTAGTCTTGTAAACTCTAGCGTTAACGAACCGAGTTCGGAGACTAAGGCGTTTTCGCTCGCTTCTTGAGAGACGCCTTTTACGGCTGGGTGGAGTGGAAAACGTGTCAGTGGGAGTCAGTTCGGTGTGTCGAAGGATTTGTACAGCATGTCGCCCAACTCGATGACTTTAGAAAGGAGGATGGGGTGTTTGCCGTGGCTGAGAGCGTGGGCAGAGAGGAGGCCCCCGAGGTGTCGGATTGTGGTTTCGAATACGTTGAGGGTGTCGAGACTACATACAGTGAAGTCCAGTTCGGAGATCGCGTTAACTGCAAGTTTGAAGTCGGCATGTAGGTTCATGATCCAAAGTGTGTCTTTTTCAAGCTTGATCAGTTTCCATAATGATTGTAAAATTGAGGAGAAAGTGGATAGGAGGGAATATATACCGAGCGAATCAACCAATGTAGCTGCCCACCCCACCCCCCAATAGATCATGGGATCCATTCGAGAGCGGCTTCACCTCATCACGCAACCACGCATACTCTTTATATGCACCCCAAGCATGCGTAAAAAAGGTGCTGGATGCGCGGTATACTATTGCCTGGTATGGCTGTTGGTATGGCTTGCATTGCCGCAGACGCGACCTGGTATCGCTGCGGGGTGTCTTTCCATTGGAAATTCTTTTCTTGAGATATTGGGGAGAGCGGTTTGAGGTTTTGTTGAATGTGTGGAGGGCGCGTGGAGACTGTGGCTGTGTATTTGTAGAAGAGGAGGAGGGAGAGGATACATGCTAGGACTACTATAGGGGTTTTCAATTTCGGGGATATCATTATGGGGGTTTCGCGCTGTGCCGTGCTTTGTATGGCGAGTAAGTATTGAGAGATGCCCAAAAGTCGTCACAGTAACAGTGCTTCCGCTTTTTTTTCTGACTTTCCGTGTTGTTTGCGAACTGTAATGCGAAAATGTTCAGCCTTGTGTCTGCTGGGATACTTTTTGGAGGGCTGAGACAAATATTAAACAGTACACCACCGATCAATGAAGCTCCAATTCGACGCCAAATTTCTGCCGTGATTTTAAGGAGCGTGAGGCTGGCATTCGATGATAGAATGGAAGACGGAAGAAAATGGTGTTCGAAAAGTGGGGATTCATCGACTTCATCATCGAAGTTATTTTGGCTCTGGGCCAGGTGTCAATATAATTTCCACATGTCTCAAGCGATGAAAATACATTACAACGGCTTGACGATGAGTAATTCTCTCATTCGTAAGGCAGTCAATAGGGGGTCTGAATGCCCCAAAACAAATACGTCATTAGCCTTTGGGCCTGTAGTCATAAACTCTGGTAAGTTACCGTAAGAAAAGGAACGACAAAAAAAAAAAGAAAAGCAAATGAATGGAGAACGAAAGTAGAGCAAAGAAAAAGCAATATCTCCGAAACATCATACGCGACAGCTTATACTGTACAAATTTTTGAAGGAGCAAAAGTTTCAAGAGCTCCTAAGAGTCGGGTAAAAGCCCTTGGCGGACCCCTTGCATCAATCCCAATTGGGAAATTCTTCATTAGCGAGCTTTCCCCCTTATCCAAACATTTCCGCATACCCCAGGTTTTTAAATCTATACCAAACGCACAAGTTGAAGCAGACCACCAAAGCGCAAGTTATTTACTCATTACTCATGACATATTGACCAACCAAAAAGATTCCCAACGCGTTTAACGCCTCTCTTATCATATTAAACCACCCCTGCGCCCAACCATGCCACCTTCCACCCCCCTTTCTCACCTATTCATGAACACGAACGCACACAACCTCACCTCCTCTTAGCCTTCTCCCC